>DF359839.1:41632-65444 GCA_000787875.1 Solanum virginianum
ATCACCGTCTGGAAATTCCAATCAGCATGTGGTAACGGCGATCCATGGTCGCCGGTGGAGGGGAACTTGACCGGACGGAGTGGAATATTCCGGCGATCAATAGAGATAATGAGGGGGAGAAAGTAGAAGGGGGGAGAGAGAGAGAGAGAGAGCGGGGGAGAGAGAGAGTGACGAAAGTGGGAGGGCTGCTATCTCCCACCAACACAAGTACCGTGTAACTCTGTCCACTAATGCTTGGACAGATGGAACACCCAACACATGGATTAGTTAACAGAAATTAAAAACTATGGGGACGCTAATGAAAATGATTGATAGAAAATGCGCTTTTTTGACATTTTCACGGAATATTTTTTTTCTTCTTATCCCTTTGTGTGCTTAAGATAAGTTCCATATGGAGGATGTAACCACTTAAGATTAATACATAAATCCGCTTTTATATTTTATTTAAACATTCAAACTAAATTTTATTTGAACGTAATAATTTTTAATAAATTATTACATATCTTATTCTAGTACTTGATTTTCGATTGATGAACAGAAAAAAATGACAATTACTGGACTCATCCGACTATTTGTCCTTTGGACCCCCTCCCCCGTGTTCATGAGGTCCCATTGATTATTAGTACTACACAAAAGAAATCAATTATAAACAATAATGTAATTAGACATAATACGCTTATAAACTTATCGAGAGTGTGACTTTAGATAGAAAGATATAAAAGTCAGTAACTGGATAGAATACTAATAGGTAATCAAGTATTTTCTAATCTCCTTCGTCAATATTATTTTTATTACTTACATAATATCTTATTCTTCGATTCTATTATTATTACATTTGATTTTCTCTTGTTTTGATTACATTGTTGTTGCTGCTGTTTCTTTTTTTCATTATGATTCAGCGAAACTACTTCACTATTATATTTTGATTTTCATACTTATATTTATTACTACTTACCTTATACTTGTTTTGTTTTATGAACCCTATATGATAAAAGAGTAGAAGCATATAACTCAAGCAGACATATTAATGAAGAATTGCCTATTTATTCGCTCTTCTAGTATAGTAATACTTTATTTTAAATAAATCACCTCCCAACCATAAACCATCTATGAAATTAACCTAACATAAAATGGTGTCAAAACAATGGAAGCATGACTTGACTAACTAAAAGATTGTCATGAGTTGTTAAACATTATTATTCCTACTTTAGTAGGTAAAGTCAATCAAAGACAAGTATTACCAATTCAAATTAAACATTATTATTCCTCCTTTTTTTCCTATTGGAAGAGAAGATATCCTTCCCTACCTTGAACTTCAAGGCCCATTGATTTGAAATTTAAATTATCTTTGCCTTTTTATATTATAATATACTCTTTTATCAATCATAATTTATGAAAAATAATTATGTTAAATTATTGCCTCTGATTACTTTTATTTGTTTACTATCATAAAAAAATTTATATTTTTATTTTACTTATCATTTTTAAGAGAAAAATTTTATATAGCAGTTGGTAAGTTTCCCATCAGCATGCCTACTTCATTAATAAGAGACTATTTGCTCTTTTTCTAATGTTTTTTCTTTAATTAATTTGTTTTGTTAATTGTATATTTAAAAGTTACTTAAAAAGTGTTATAAATTATATTAATTAATAATTTTAAAAAATTAAAACATATAAAAAATTCAAATGATTCTCAAAATTCTACCTACGCCACGTAAAGTATTTGAAGTGACATAAAAAATTCGATAAATCACAATAATTAACAACTTAAATATTTAAAAATTTAAAGAATTTTTCAAATTTATCAACATCACACAAATTATGATAGGGGAAAAAAACATATATTATTTGAAAATCATGAAAAAAGACACTATAGATTATAATAATTAACAGCTTAAAATATTTACGAGACATATTTAAAATTTGGCTGACTTTTCGCTATTCTATCATTATCACATAAATTGGGACTACAAGTACTATAAAATTACAATAATTGACAATTTAAAAGCCATATAAAAATTTGGTTGACTATCGAAATTTCATCGGTGCTACATAAATCAGGACAACAAAAGTAAAATATATTATTTAAAAATATGACGTAAAAGATACTATAAATCACAATAATTGTTAAATTTTAAATATATAAAAATATTATATTAAAAATTTTGAAAAATTAATTGACTCTTTTAGTATATAGTTTCAATCAAAAAATTATTAGGGATGGACAAGAAACAACCCAAAAGATTAAGCTTTGTCAACACAATACGAAATTAATTACTAATACAGATAACCCTAAAGGTATCTGCTTTATCAAAATTTTTACTCTCTTTTTATTTTCTGCTTTATCAAATTTTTTTTAAAAAAAAAATTGGCAGGGAAGTGCATTGTGGAGCTCTAAAATAACACAAAGCAGATGGATGTTCATGTTCATCAGGTGACTTCTGATTTTAGTTGTTGTTGCTTCGATTTTGAAAACTTATGTTATACTTATTAATTCGATGTTTGGATTGACTTATTTTAAGTG
The DNA here is from genome assembly GCA_000787875.1 of Solanum virginianum. Classification (NCBI taxonomy): domain Eukaryota; kingdom Viridiplantae; phylum Streptophyta; class Magnoliopsida; order Solanales; family Solanaceae; genus Solanum; species Solanum virginianum. The sequence goes on from DF359839.1 coordinate 44,157, forward strand.
TTGAATTTAGGAGTTACAGGGAAAGGTAGAGATAAACCAAAGAAGTATTGGGGAAGGTGATCAGGTAAAATATGATTAAATTTGATCTCATCGAGGACATGACCTTAGATAGGAAGGAGTGGAGGTCTTGAATTAGAGTAATAGGATAGTAGGGTTAGATTATTGTCTGGCTATGCGGGTATAGTAGGGTATTAGGTTTACTCATGCCTTTATATCTTGTGTTGCCATTATTTGCCTTATATATGTTAATTTTATTATATTTGCATACGTCATTCTTTCTATTTACTTTTCTTTTCTTCCTTGTTTTTCATATCTAGTTTATTCTGCTTATAAGTTTTTGAGACAAGGTTTCCTAGGAAACAATTTTTCTACCTCTGTGAGGTAGTGGTAAGATTTGTTTGCATTCTACCCTTCCCAGACCCACTTGTGGGATTCTACTGAGTCTGTTGTTGTTGTTTATTTGGCTTTTAGCGCTTATAAGTCAAAAGTCAATTCAAACAGTCTATTTAACATCCAAAACATTTTCCTTGTTCTATCCTGTATAGGCCACACAAATCAAATTCAAGGACGATATAATTATGGAGATCCTCAGCAGGCTACCTGTCCGGTATCTTTTCAATTTAAATGTGTTTCAAAATTGTGGAATGCATTAATCTCTGAGTCTTACTTTATCGAGAAGCATCTCAATCACAGATGAAATTACGAAACTCTGGATGGAATTGTCTTTACAAAAAGCTTGATTTCTCCTAAATCACTTATATAGTGTTTGCAAAACTCAGGAGGAACTCTTTTCTTTTTATATATTAGTTATTTATATCAATTTCTTACTAGCATTTTAGTTTCAATATTTATGATGGAAACTATCAGATTGATTATTTCAGTTTCTTAGAAAGAAGTGATTAATGTTAATTCCATCTTGTTTTACTTGTTAGTGCTTGTCTTGTATAATTGTAATACCTCCCCATTTTTAACTTAAAGCAAGGTCAGAACCATAATTACAGTAATCTATCTCATTTATTTTCTCCCAATTTTTGTGCCAATTCCACAATTATAGTTGTACACTACATCTTGAGACAAGGTTTCCTCGAAATAGTATCTCTATCTCTATGAAGTAGTGGTAAAATGTGCGTATATTTTATGCTCCTCAGACCTTGTGGGATCACACTGGGTATGTTGTTGTTACACTACATTGTCTCATCCATCAATATATTAAAAAACAAAAAAATCTTGTTACAAGTAAAACTCTATTAACCAGTTAAATCAAAATGGAGAGAGCCTAACCAAGTTACACAAATAGATACATGTATCCATATCTTATACATCAAAAACACTGATAGCAAGCTGCAACATGTCAACTCCGAGGAATTAAGATCTTCGAAAGATCTTTGAACCATTATAACCTGAACCCAAATCTGATCATATGACGCTGCCAGCTTTTGTTCATCGATGTCAAGCAACTGCATCTTGTGGACAGAGAGTTCAGAGTTTGTGTTTGAGAGTTACTTCATTGATTTGTACAGGAGTTTTGGGTCGATAGTGGTCATCTGTATCTACTTCTTCGATTTCCTGAATGATCATGACCAACCCATCAACACGAAGGTGGGGCAATAAGGGAAAAGAAAAACATTAAAAAACTCATTGCCAGGCTTGCCAAATGGTTTTTGGACAGTTTCAAAATGACTCGTCAGTTCTTGACGAATCTTAATGAAATAGTTCGTTGATTACACTCCTGGTATGGACTTGAAAAGGGTAATGGGGGATAACTTTGTGCTTCAAATTCTTTAAGCGATAACTGATAGGAAAAGGAAAAAGGAAGAGGATCTTTACCTGAACAACATCTTGTCCATTGATGACACGCCCAAAGACATTAATCTTGTCATTCAAATCTGGTATTGGTGCTGTTGTAATGAATAGATCAAATCCTCCACCTTCATGTCTCGCTTTGGAAGTACCAATCATAAATGCTTCATGCTTAAGACTGAACATTAAGATTGCTAATTTAGCAAAAACCAATGAGGCAAGGGGATCTCAAGGCAACTGTATAAGACACAATAACAGCAAATGATGTGCAACGAAGACCTTGTGACCAGTTGGCTGTAATGTTTTCCCCTCGATGTCCAATCTTCCATAGCTTCAGGGCCTTCAATTTTACTACCGTGGATGACAAAGTTCTTTATTACACGTGTAAATTGCATCCCTTTAAAGTGACCATTCTGACTGCAAATACGTTTTAGAAGTTAATTCTTTCATCATGCCTATTGCACAAGGCTGCTCATTCAAAACTTTACAAATGAAAAACAGAGAAATGGACAGACTACTTTTACACTATAACCCACAAGCACTTGAGGTTCGTATCTGTATAACAAGGAACTTTATGATGGAGATCCAAAAAGTTGAGGTCCATAAAGATTCTGATTTTAGGATAAAAAGAAGATACATTCCTAAAGAGGAATAAGCGACAAGTTGTCCAAGAAAATGTTAGAGAACCCATGTATCTGCAGATTGTTCTCAAAGTCCTAATCAAATGGTAAATGATAGATCAGTCGAACAATAATGAGAAAGTTGAAAGCTCTGGAATAAGAGTGAGTTTGGAACCACATAAATGGCAATGAAGTGGCGGAGATTCGTGAAAATAACATTAACACTTGATCAGCTTGAAATCGTGAATTGAACACAACCACAAATAGCAAAATTATCAACTCCCTGGCCCCTTAAGAGAAAAGGAAAAGGTCACAATCCTGCAAATCAAAACCTATCATTCTACGCTTAAATATTACTTTTTATTGTCATGGGAAGGAATGACGAAGACTAGAGATGCAATCAACAATTGGTGATCACTGATCAGTCCTTCTCCCTCTTTTTCCTCCCTTAGAAAACCAGGGAGAAAAGAAAAAGAGCAGAAAAAGGTGGATTTAACATGTTGAATTCAGCTTTTTACCTAACTCCTAATTTCCACAAGTTCAAACTAAGGGAAGTGTTTCTTTAAACTATGAAGAAAAAAAATATATCTTTTTGCCCCTTATTATTTTCGTTGCAGGTTGTTTTGAACGTTTTTTGAGGATCACATAAACTCACCCCAGAATTTCTCCTTCTCAAAGCATGTGTACATGTCACCAGGTGCTGCATGTGAGGTAGGGAAGTGATGAACGCTTCAATTCATCTACTTAGAGAAGGTTGCCTTGTTAAATCTATATGAACTAGGGTAAATTTAATTGTTGTCTCCACAAAAAAGCAAACCAATAACAAAAAAGGTGGCTTATTAGATGAATGTAAACTAGGATTAATTTGATTGTCGTCTCCAAAAAAGAACAAACCAAAGACAGGAAAAGTATAGGAAAAGCAAAAAAGAAGGTATAACAGTTACGCACCTGAAATCAATGAACTCATCAACAATATCAGGAGAACCATCCTTGTAAAGTTCCACAGTTATCAGGCCTTTCGAGGTGCTTATAAGCTACCAATGACACAAACAAGTTAACAAAGTCTATAAAGGAAATAAGGATTACATAACAGAAAAGCATTGAAATATGCAACTATAGCCAAGAAAAAACATGGAGGGATACTCCAGATGTGAAAGAGAAACACCAGCATATGCTACAATGTAAGGAAGACACAAAAAGAGAACTGTTCCCTTGAATGGAAATGACAAGTTAATATTGAATTATATCACCAACTAAGGTGAAGAATGCATGCTAGTAGTATGATAGAAGGAAAGATGAAGAGGATGAGAGGAATGGGGGTTGAGGGTGGGGGGACTGGCTGCCTGTCAAACTGGCATACTCAAAGCTGGTATTCAGTAAATAAATACTAGCTGACAAGAAAGAAGGAAAGAGAATTTTCTGAACTTACAGCACAATTAGGAATGTCAGATTTCTTCCGCACAATAACCTGCAGCAAAGAAAGAAGTAAGGATATACATGAGTGCAAAAGAATACCAAGGTAAACGCAGTTTGTAGGATCTATATATAAAGTGAGTGAAGATCATGAGAAAACAAGGGTTCAAATCACAGGAAGGACAAAAATTGCTAAAGTGGTTCCTTGATTCTTCCCATCTGTCTAAATCTAGGTGGGCACAAAAACCCATAGCCTATACTTGTGGAAGATAATAGGTACTGGTGCAATATCAGGGTGCAAGCAAGCTGACCCAAGCACCAACCATTTAACAAAAATCCAAAGCTAGACCATAACAAACAGCACATGTTGGTCATTGGAGCTCAAGAAAGAATATTTGCAATAATATCTACGGTAAACAATGTAGAATATTTGCAATAATATCTACGGTAAACAATGTTGTTTCTCAAACCAATTAGAGTGTCCCAGGTGAGCTTCTCCCTTATCATGCTGCGAAATCATCTGATTTTGGACTTCATCATTGTCCGACTCTTTTCTATCTTGACAGGGCATTTTGTAGCTACCATGTATCAGGGCCCAAGACCTATGTGCAAGATCCATATAACCACCCACGGCACTACTTTCCTTCCCAAACTCCACAATGTCCCATTCTGCATCCTCAATATTCCATTTATAGTGCACAACCATATGTCCAACCCCCTTCTTACCCAGCATACACTAGCTCCTCAAAATTATCAAAATACCGGTAAAGTACACGAAATACAACACAGTGACAAATTAAAATGATTCACCTTTAAATTTTGTCACCTACAAATTACGCCAAGTTCAAGAAAGAGTTAAACTAGAAAGTAGAATAAATAATCTTGCAAAGGTTTGATCTTTTAGACTAATCTTGAGAATAATTCTACTTGAAGGAATACCATGATTATAAAGCATTACTCATGTCTTATGTAATTCTTACTCATTTCTTCATAAACCTAAAGATTTTACTCCGATTCCAAGAGATTTATCGACAAGAACAAAACGACAAACTTCTTCAAGTGTCAACAATTCCGCTAGCATTTATCCTCTTTTGTTATTATTATGTGTATGTCTGTATATATACTAAAAAGGTTTTGATCGAACCCATTGGGCTGCCTACGTATCGATGCATGGATCAGATCTTTGTGTAGTTCGAGGTGATACCATATTTTAATAATTTTTTTTTCAAAACAAAAGAAAAATGAGACAAGAAATAAACGTAACTTAAAAAATATCATTCAGCCCTTTTTCGAGACACGAGCAAAAGGAAACATCACCAAACTAAATGCCGTACAAACTGACCAGAAACTTGGATTTAAATAGACACGACTAAACAAAAGGCAAAAATATAGATGAAAGGATAAGACTTTAACTAAAGGACTGCAACAAGAATGAAATAAAGGCCTATATCATTAGACTCGTATCGAAGGATCCAGGGCCCTGCGCACACCCTTAGCAGGCCTACTCATGGAGAACATGGTCCCAAACATCCTCCTACGCCTAAATATATCTCTTGCAATGAAGTCATGAGGTCTTTGGCAAAGTCGGGTACTCCCGCCAAAAACTGTGCATGGCTCATCTCTTGGTAATCTAGACCCATTTGGGCAGTGCGGTCAACCAGATGATGGACCTTTATGCGAAGTGACTTGCAAGCTTGATCCCATCCCCGTATCTACTGGTCACGAACGACAACCATTTCTCTAGCGTGTCTTTCTTAACTTGAGGCCTACTTTAGTTCCTCTCATAGCTTTCCTCTCATGAATCCATTGGGCTCTCTCTTGGTCAAAATCTGTCTGACTTTTCTGATCACATTCCGTCAGTTGTTGTTGTCGAGATGTCGTGAGTTCTGCAATCTGTCTTCCCCAAATTGTTGTCATTTTAATTTGTCCCTAAAGTAAAACTTCTCTTTGGGTCGACTTAGTCCTTTCCTATTTGAGTTTTGCTTGTTATTGGGTCAGAGCGGCTCTAGCACGCTTTAAATCTGCTCTTAACGCCTGATTGACAGATAGTTAATCATGCATGACCGACTCGACCTTCATTTTTAGCTCCGCCTCATAATTTATTGGCCCTTTTATGAATCTCTCCGGTCTAACCTGTAAACGCGGTTTCTTTTCAAACCAATTAGAGTATCCCGAGTGAGCTTCTTATCACGTTCTTCAACCATTGTTTCGAATCCCATGATAAGACAACCACCCCAAATCTTTTGGGCCAATCCCTCGGGGAGGGGGATCCTTGGGCCTACTACAGACACAAAATCTTTCATGTCCTCAGGATAAGTACTATTTGTCGTCTACCTAACTGACGTGGAACCCGTAATGGTAGATATGGTTGGACACCGTTAATACCCAACAACAACAAGAAAGGGCAAAAAGACATCATGTGTACGACTTCCTTCCAAGGGAACTAAGGAAAATTCCATGTGATTTATCTATCGTCAATGAGTGAAAGCGTTCAATCCAAGCATTAACCTCTTTCGGACAATTTTTTTTTTGATTTGCACCGGGTGTCCGAGTCTCTTAGAGCCCCGACTAATCCCGGGGGTGCACAGGCCCTCGGCAAGGAGTTTCCCGCAAGTGCAAAGGGAGCAAACCCCAAGGCTCAAGTCTATTACCACCAGGCCAACCCCGAGGGTTCTCTTCCGAACACTTATATTTTTCAATCATTTTGGCATGACTTGTAATGTAATCGCTTCGATCATGAATAACCTTGCCACTGTACAAAGTTGGTGGAGATGTTCTATTATCCATAGTTGCACCCTTCAAAGAAACCATTTCCCCTCTGACAGACAATTAAGGCATGATAAATGTCGGCCAAAATCATTGGACAATAGTGTAGTCCTTTTCTCAATCAAAACACTCACTAACTCCAGCTAGACGGATGTTGATTTTTCCACCCCTTCTTGGAAAGACCATTGTCCCAAAAAAAACTACCATAAAAACAATACGTCTATGTTCCTTCCATGTTTCAAAGTTTCCTTTTTGCCTTCCAAACTGCTCGAACCCGTCCTCCCGTCAATACCTATCATATAAAAAATTGTAACAAGACCCAACCTTTGTCCAATGATTCCTCCTTGGTTCTACAAATGTTTAGGTGTTGAAAGAATTTGTTACTGGAAATGCCCCTTGGAGCTACAAGTTTTTAACGGTGTAACGTTACTCCAAACCCCATAAAATCGGCTATTTCCTCTAAGGTTGGGGTCAATTTAAAATTCGAAAAACGAAAGACATTGTTTGTTGGATCCTAAAAGGATAGCAATGCTTCAATCACATCCCTGATAAGGTTCACTTGTATGATTCTAGTCAAGAAACCCAAATATTTGAATATTTTACCTAGCTCTATCAGACCCATGACATTCCACCATGCTCAGAGTTGCCAAGGAATGCAATCCACAACCTGAAATGGTACATTTGCATCTCTTTTCCTCTTCTAGCACTTTCCTTGGTAAAATAGTGCGTTTTTAATGTTAAGATTATGTGAAAAAAAGTATTTGAAAAACTATTAATTGTTTTGAGACTAGGTCAAATGTGCTCTAAGTCAAGTTGCTCAAGTCACAAGTAATCATCATTCAAAATAGATTCACTATCTAAGAACGAAAGCTTATTCCTCCCCCCTCCCCCCAACCCAAAAAAAAGTCCTTATTTCTAGGATGATATCTTTGTCATCTTTCATATGAGTTTCACACCTTCCTGAGTTAAAAGTCTAAGAGGTCGGTAAATTAGGTGTCATGTAAGTCTAGACGTTTCCTGACGTTCCACCTATTTCCTAGGTATAACATGTCTCAGTCGATTCAAGGAAAGTGCTAGAAGAGGAAAAGAGATGTGAATGTACCATTTTAGGTTGTGGATTGTATTCCTTGGCAACTTTGAGCATGGTGGAATGACATGGGTCTGATAGAGCAAAGATAAAATATTCAAATATTTGGGTTTCTTGACTAGAATCATACAAGTGAACCTTATGAGGGATGTGATTGAAGCATTGGTATCCTTTAGGATCCAACAAATAATGTCTTTCATTTCTCGAATTTTGAATTGACCCCAACCTTGGAGGAAATAACCAATTTTATCGAGTTTGGAGTAAAGTTGCATCGTCAAAAACTTGTAGCTCCAAGGGGCATTTCCATCAACAAATTCTTTCAAAACCTAAACATTTGTAAAATCAAGGAGGAATCATTGGACAAAGATTGGATTGTTACAATTTTTATATGATAGGTATGGAAGGGAGAAGGGTTTCGAGCATCTTGGAAGGTAACTTAACAGCAAAGGAAACTTTGAAACATGGAAGGAACATAGACGTTTTGTTTTTATGGTAGATTTTTTTAGGACCATGGTTTTTCCAAGAAGGGGTAGAAAAATCAACATCTGCCTAGCCAGAGTAGTGAATGTTTTGATTGAGAAAGGACCACACTATTGTCCTGATGATTTTGGCTGACATTTATCGTGCCTTAACTGTGTCAGAGGGGAAATGGTTTCTTAGAAGGGTGCAACATATCACTGCAACTATGGATAATAGAACATCTCCATCAACCTCGTACAGTGGTAAGGTTTATTCATAATCGAAGCGTTTACATTAAAGACACGTCAAAAGGATATAAAAATATGAGTGTCGAAAGAGGTTAATGCTTGAATTAAGCGCTTTCACTTACTGACTGCAGATAAGATCACATGGAATTTTCCTTGGTTCCTTTGGGAGGATGTCATACACGTGTTATCTTTTCGCTCTTTCTTGTTGTTGATAGGTATTAGGGGTGTCCAACCATATGTACCGTTACGAGTTCTACGTCAGTTAGGTAGAAGACAAATATTACCAATCACTGAGGACATGAAAATGTGGGATTCCACTGGGTATGTTGTTGTTGTTGTACTGAGGATATGAAAATATTTGTTTCTAAAATGGGACTAAGGATTCCCCTTCTTGAGGGATTTGTCCAAAAGATTTGGGATGGTTATCTTGTCATGGGATTCGAAACAATGGTTGAAGAGAGTGATAAGGGAGAAGCTCACCTGGGATACTCTAATTGGATCGAAAAGAAACTACGTTTACAAGTTAGACCAAAGAGATCCATAAAAAGGCCGATAGATTATGAGGCGGAGATAAAAATGAGGGTCAAGTTGGTCATGCATGATTACCTTGTTGTGAATCAGGCATTAAAGCATATTTAAAATGTGTTACAGCCGCTTTGACCCAACAAGCAGCAAAACTCAAAAAGAGGAAAGGGCTAAGGCTACTCAGAGAGAAATTTTACTCTAGGGACAGATCAAACTGGCAACAATTAGGGGAACACAGATTGTAGAACTCATGGCATCTTGACGACAATAGTTGAGCAAATGTGACCATAAAAGTCAGGCAGATTTTGACCAAGAGGGAGCCCAATGGATTTGTGAGAGGGGAAAGTTACCGGAGGAACTAGAGTTAGCATCAACTCAAGAAAAACGTGCTAGAGAAATGGTTGCCGCTTGTGATCAACATAGGATGGGATTAGGCTTGCAAGTCACTTCGCACAAAGATTCATCGTTTGGTTGACTGCACTGCCTAAATAGGTCTGAATTGCCAAGAGATAAACCATGCATAGTTTATGGCGGTAATACTTGACTTTGCCAAATAGCTCACAACTTCATTGCAAGAGATATATTTAGGCGTAGGAGGACGTTTGAGACCACGTTCTCTATGAGTAGGCATGTTAAGGGTGTGCGCAATGCCCTTGGATCCTTGGATATGAGTCTAAGGATATAGGCCTTTATTTCATTCTTGTTGCAGTCTTATAGTTTAAGTCTTGTCCTTTCATCTATGTTTTTGACTTTCATTTAGTCGTGTCTATTTAAATCCAAGTTTTTGGCCAGTTGTAAGCTTGTAAGGCATTTATTTTGGTGATGCTTCCTTTTGCTTGAGTCTCGAAAAGGGGTTGAATGATATTTTTAAGTGATGTTTATTTCTTGTCTCATTTTTTCCTTTTTGCAAAACAAAAGAAAAAATGAGACAAGAAATAGGTGTTGAGACTAGCTTACTCGAGCGGACACTCGATCCAGGGAGGGGCATCAGAAAGCAGGATGCATAATTGCATTCCTTGCTACCCTATGTTTTCAGAGACTCAGAGAGGATGCACAAGAAAAGATAATTTATAAGCGATAAATGAACAATAAATAGACACTAGGGCAGCATACATCTACCCCCAAAAATAGGAATTGTAAAATAATCCATACCTTTCTGTTTGATATACCATCCTGTGTCTGAACAATTGATCTAGGCAGAAGAAAATAAAAAGGTCGAAGTATGAGGAAAACATCTATTTTGAATGCATCTTGTCGTAAAATATTCAACAAACATACAAGTGAGACAGTGTTGATGAAACAAGATACTCATCCCATATTTAGGAGGCATTTGACCATGACCTTTTTTTTTTTTAACTTTTTCAGGAGTTCGAACTCTGAAAATCACAATTAGTCGTAAAATTTCAGAATTTTCAACATTGAAACACCAAAAAGTTGTTTTCATTCCAAATTACACACAAATATTCAAAAACCTCCAATTTATATTCATAGCTAAACACAACTCCAATTTTCAAATATCATTTTTCATTTTGAAAATAAAAACTAATTTTTCCAAATACCCACAACTTCATGGCCAAATGTCCCCTTAGATTTTATCAGAAATCATGCATTATTTGAGTTCTTTGCACAAAATAAAATTACTTCATTTAAAAAAAATGACCTACTTTCCTTTATATTTGTTCCAAAAAGAATGACCCTTTTCCTTTTTTTGACAACACTTTAATTTCAGTTTTCCATGTGATATGTTTAAAGCCACGAGATCAAAAGGCATTGTTGTACATTCGACATAACTTTAATTTAGGACCACAAGATTGAAAAGTCTTCTTTATTTTCTTAAACTTAGTGTCAAGTCAAACTAGGTCATTTTTTAAACAGAGGAATAGTAGATTTCACATATTATGGTGGAATCATGTAGCCCTCAGGTCAAAAAAAAAAAATAAGGAGGCTGAAAATGAGTTGAGTAGAATGAATAAGAGATCATTTTCTAACGGCTAAAACATCAATTGAGGTGGTCACTCAATGATGATAAAGAGATGGCAAATGTCATGGATTCAAGTCTCATTGCCACTCATATTTGAAACAATATTTCTCTGTGTTCAACCTAAGACTTAAATAGTCGGTGTTTACTCTAAAAATATGAACTCCCCTCAGATAACTAACATCTAAACTTTTGAGTACTCCCTTATGGTTATAAAATTCACAATACTCCTCGAGAACCAACATCCAAAGCTAATCTCTAGCTGCTATCCTTGCTACAATACCACTCACCATCAACAGCCACATTTATTTCTATATTATACTATTTAGCCTATGTTAAGTAGCACTAGCACTGACAATAGTCTTGTGTCAAGCATGAATATCAAAATTTTTAAAAATTAGCAAGTTGTAGAACTTACGATACAATAATACGGTATAGTTTATACTCCTGTCATCCTATGTCCATAAGACATAAATTAATGTAGAAAACAAAAGCTAGTAAATAAAGAGGACAAACAACATACTCCAACTTTAAAGACTTCCCCACTAGCATAAAGACACAAGTCATTCAACATCAGGTATTGATTAGCACAAGATTCAAAGCAGCACTTCCTCCATGCATTCTATGTGACATATCTAACTAGACGCAAAGTTTAAGAAACAAAAGAAAACTTTTTATGTATAAGCTAAGTAAATACTATACAGAGTAACAAATTTGCCCTTACTACAAACAGTTATATAAGAGATGGTAAAGAGAGCCAAACATTCTTCTGGCTTTCTTACTCCTAATAGAAGATCAGTTTCTATATCAAGAGGATCGCCACAAATCATGTTAGTAAAGGTAATTAAATAATTTCCAAGTGCATAAAAACATCAATCTTTTTGCAACAGAGTTTAAGGAAGTTGTGTCGCGTCAATTTAACTCGAAGAGTAGCAAATACTTCTGAAAAAGATAAGGCGGTACAGAAAGTCTTCTAGTACCAGATAATGTGATCACTAAGTGTCGGAAATGGATATATCAAAACTTAAGACGCTCATGATTAGGTTAGCCTTGGATACAGATACAAGTGGTCCATGACAAGTTTTAATATCAGTCTCTATAAACGCAAATAAAGAACCCAGAGAGCTATATCCAAATTTTATCTAAATAACTACATTCTTTTTACATGTCAAAGCTAAACAATCAAAAGATAGCCATTAATAAACAACTTTAAACAGACAAGATACTATAAGTAGCTATGACAATTTCCCAGAAAATATTTCACTAACCTTCGAGGCCAGTACCTATATGTAGAGAACAGGGAAAACAATATCACAACAACAATTAGGATGTATACTATAATTGTAGGGACACTGACACCAGAAAAGGTTTCACTAACCTTCGAGACCAGTATCTATATGTAGAGAACAGGGAAAACAACATCACAGCAACAATTAGGATGTATACTATAATTGTACGGACACTGACACCACTTGGCCCCTTCACCTCAACATACCAAACTCACTTTAACATGCTATCTTTCAAAAATTTTGGGACACTGACACCACTTGGCCCCTTCTTCTTTTTGCTTTGTAGTAGAAGAGCTTGAGGTTTAATCCTTGCCATGACGCTAATAACCCTCTACTATTAATTCCCTGAAATTATCATAACAAATCATCACACTACAACAGAAAATTCGCATCCCATCTTTTAAATCAAATTTAAAAAATGAATAAATACTTCAAGAACCTTAATGATTCCAAAATACTACTCCCTCCGTCCTAATTTAAGTGTCTTAGTTTGACTAGGCACAGAGTTTAAGAAATCAAAGGGGACTTTTGAATCTTTTGGTCTTAAACTCTCCCTGTAGAATGTTGGAACTGGAAAACTAACTAAAATATGGAAAGAGACACTATATTTAGGACAAGCTAAAAAGAAAACTAGCACACTTAAATTGAGTAATTCCCATTGTTTTAACAATCAAAATCTCAGGATTCAACCAACTTCTTAGTTACATTAATGAGTACTAAACCAAGAAGAATAAAACTGGATTCCCAAATTCATTGGAACCCTAACCAATTTGGGGAATTGCAGCCTAATTGATTGATCAATTTATTTCAATTTTCTTTTGCATCAACTGAATTCGGCTTCGGCAAAAGATGACATCTTTATATATGAACAATTAGGCCAGTAAAAAGAAGAAGAAAAATCTGAACTTGATGTCGTACAATCGCATTTCAAGCACAAATTTCCTTGCAATACATATTTTTCAGCTATCAAATAACATATCAACCTTACTTCATACTAGTTGTTTTAATCGATCTGATGATTGAATTCAAATTTGAAACCCCACACACAAAAAAGGATTCAGACTATGAAATTAAATTCTAACAATTAAGAAATTTCAGTTTTTTTTGAACAACTCATTGATAATATGGAAAAATTGAGAAAACGCAAAGAAAATATTCAGTAAACCTGAATTGCCTGCGCTGGAATTAGGGAAGAAGAAGGCAGTAGGTACAATATTCAATTTCCTTTTTATGAAGTATGCTCTTCAACTCCGGAGTTTTATAATTTACAACTTATTATTAACTCCGTTCCTATTTATGTGATGAGTTTTGAGTTACCTGGATTATAAATTATTTCGTTTAGGAGTCTTTTAATAAGAGGTATAAATCATATTCCGTGAAATTTTATAAATAAAATATTATAATTTTATAAATGGGGTATTATTTTAACGAAATAAAAAAGGTATTTTTGAAAAAATTTTCATTTTAAAAATATCAAGTCTTAAAAGCAGAACATATTAAATATAAATAAAAAATGACATAAGTGGAAAGTAAATAATAATATATAAATATAATAAAAATACTAAATGTAAGACAAATGATAATTAAAAATATGACTACACGACTAATCCTACTGACTTACTAAAAAAGTTGGGCTTAGGCCTGTAATGATGTGACAAGATATGGGCCTTTTCCTGAGAGTACTGGGCTTACGCCTATACTGAAGTAGTGGCATATGGGCCTTATTTTTCAAACATCACTGGGTCGTTCACACAAATACCTCTATCTAGGGTGGTGTTTTAAGGGAGGAAAAATTATACCGATAAATAAATATATATTAGTTAATTAGCTAATATAATTATAGTTTGAACTAATTATGAGTTACGATAAATATATAGTTGTAATTATAGTTTAAATTATACAAAAGTTGTACGTGAATCAAATTGTATAGTAAAATATACAAACGTTGTGAATTGTATAACGAATTATACAAATGTTATGCACAAATTGTATAGCAAAATATACTAACACTATACGAAAACTGTGAATTGTATAGCGAATTATACAAACATACAAACATTGCAAGAATTATACAAACTTTGTTACAACTATAATTACAAAATGTAATTACCCAAACTATAGTAATAAATCATAACTAAGGTACTTTTGAGTGGCTATATGCGAAAATTCATCTTTTATTGTTGTCGCTCAAATATACCTATGTAGTTTTTTTTTTTCAACACCTTAAAAGTAACAAACAAGTTGCCAAAATGTCCCTAACATCGAAATAACAAACAAATTTTCACATGGTATAAATTTATTTTTTTGTTTCATAATATTTCATAAGTTATGTCATAAAAGGTATAATAGATTATGCACTGACACTAAACATAATATTCTACGAGTTATGTCATTAAAAAAAAAATACAACATATCTACCATTTATCCACTTCAGTTATCATGTTTCTAAATAATAAAGGATACCGACCATATGTCCTAAAAAGCACAACTTCAATTTCTAAGCATTATGATAAATTTTGAAAAATATTTATAACACTTATGTCGCATAACTTAATCGAATTTATATTGAGTGAGAAAATTTTTATCGAATGTAAGCATAATAATTTTTAATGGGCTAACGGTTAACCCACTAAGAAAATTGAATAATTCACTCCCATACCAACAAGTCGTTAATTAAAAAATTTAATTCGTTACCCAATCATTTATTTGATAATCCAATATCAATAAGTCAACTTTACGATTGACTAATCAATTATGATTCGATTATAAACCCCCCTGCTTGAACTAAAATACGAAATAATTTCAGTAAACATGCTGAAATTTCAATGGTGAAGCCCAAGGAATGATCATGGGGATCAAAAAGTTGTTGGAGTTTTAAAATTAAAGAAGGATTTATTTGGATGTCATTCTTTATAAGTTTAAAATCAAGAAATGATTCATGGGATTCACTTCTTCTTAACTTCACAATCAAAAAACAATTAATGAAACTCAAAATTTTGTTGAAGTTTCATAATTGAGGAAAAATTCATGAGATTCGAATTTTTATAAATTTAAAATTAAAGATCGATTCATAAGATTCAAACAATTATAAATTTTTCTTTATTTTAAGTAAGAGTATTTCTATTAAATTTTATTTTCATACTAAAATGGCTCAAAGATGTTCTACACCACTACATTAAGATAATTTCCCTAAAGGAGTATCATATTTTAACCAATTTGTTTAAATACCTATTGAACTGATTAAAAGATATTTTCACACAAAGGAGATATTATTGTCTTTATCATACATTTCTTCTGTTTCAATATAAATGTCATTTTAATTTTAAAAAAGAGTTCCAAAATAAATATTGTTTTAAAACTTCAAAACAAAATATAGTAGTAATTGTTTCCAATGATATATCTATAATAAAGAACTTATGTTTTTAATAGTATTTATAGAAGTAATTTGATAAACTGCAACATATATATATATATACACTAAAATGTCATAAAACCAAACACAAGTGACAAACAAAAAATGTCAATTCATATAATGATGTAGTCCACTTATTCCAAGCATTCATTATTCATCATTCATCAATAATTTGCTTGCCAAGACAAATAATAAGTCAACATTGTGTCCTTTTCTCCCACTAATATTTTACCATATTAGTGTCATGTGGTTATCATGAAGCTAAAGTTTTAGTCCATAGAATTCAACATCACAAAAATATGAATACATATGTTAAAATAAGAACATTTGTAGTTTGGGCCCAAGTAATGTATCATGATTGATAAAAAGGTAAATTACGTAATTAGCCAAATATATAATATGTATTTATATTATATTATTATGATTTGAAAAAATTACAATTTATAGCTATCGTTAGGGTTTTGTTGCTATTTTCTCTCTTCTCTTCCTCTCTCTCACTTCTCTTCCTCTCTCTCACTTCTCTTCTCTTTCTCTGCAATCTCTTGTCAGACATACAAATACATATGTATATCAGCAACATATATACAATTATTTGACAGATATACATATTCAATTTGATATATATACATATACAATTTGCCTCTATCCTCTATATTTCCTCCCTCTCTCGCCTCTCTCCTCCCTCTCCCCATCTCGCTTGTCACATATACAAATACATATGCATATTAGTTACACGTATACAATTATTTGGCAATACAATTTGACAAATATACATATAAAATTTGTCTCTCTCCATTCTCTACCCTATCTCGCTCGCCCTTCTCCTCCCTCTCCCGATCTCGCTTGCCTCTCTCCTATAATATGTAGCTACAAATTGTTATTTTAGCAAACTATAATTATTTTTGCCTTATTATGTTTCAAGTATTTACTCTTTTTGAAAATTCTCTTGATAAAATTAAAGTAAAACATGTGCTAATTAACTGCCTCCTTCGTCACAAATTAATTGTCATTTTTCTCATTTAAATGTCTCTTATGTAAATATTAATTGTGAAGGATATTATCTTTTTTAATATCTTAAATATAATCTCTTTTCGTTAAATATTTATTTCATTTATCTTATAATTGAATTGAAGTGTATGTAATCTTTAAGAACAATTACAAAGGATAAAATGAGAAAAATTAATTAATTTTATCTTAAACTTCTAAAATGAAAAATAATTTGAGATACCTATTTGTACAAATCACGGCAAATTGGGACAGAAAATATTATTAAGTAATCATAATATTATATAAAAACACGTAATTTATTTATTATTTTAGTGTACATTTTCCATATATTGGACCCCCAAATTGTGGAACTTAAATTTATTTTGTGGAGCAGAGATAAACATATTTTTAATAATGCCAATATCAATCAAACAAATTTTGGAACTTAATTTTTTTTTTTTTCTGATAGATGATTAGAACTTCATCTGGGTTCGAATTCACCCCTCTGAGACCCCGAAAATGGACAAATTCAGAATTATAATTAGAATCGTCCTTTTTCTAGATGCACCTCAAATCTATAACCCGACCTAGTTTCATTTCAAAAAGCAATAAAAAAGGCTAATCCTACAAAGCGTGACCTTTTTCTTCTTAAATTTAATTTAGCAGTTGGATGGTTAGGATATTCTATCTCTAGAGATAAGGAGGCCAGGGCATGAAATTTTTGTAGACGATGAAAATCCGTGAATTAGGTAGGTGTCGAGATGTCAACATGATTATGTAAAATAATAGTCTATTAGGCTATTCGACTTTAAATTAATGAAATATAGGTTGATAAATACAAATATTGGTAAGCATATTTTTACCTGAAAGAATTAAGTATAGTTTTCCCCGACTACCAAAAAAATGTTAATGTTACTGCTTAAAAACATCTTTTATTTTTGGCCATACGCCTTAAATTTCCAACAAATAAAACCTTGAAAAAATATTTATTTCGATTTTTTAGAAGCTTGAACAAACATGCTATAATGCATATATACTCATAGTAAGAAAATTTCAGACAATCATAGTCTTTACCTGGTGTAGCAACTAATAAATTAAGGATGTTTACGTAGATATCACTTGGTTAGTAGCGAACTCAAAAACTTTATTGAGGATTGTCAAAATATATAAAATAAAATAAAATAAAAAGACGTTTTAAAAAAAAAAAAAAGGTGAGTCACTATATAGTATTTGTACAAAAGCAAAAATTTAAACCTCGCTAGATCAAGGGCGGAGCGTTGAGGGGTTATCTGAACCTTCTTTGGCGAAAAATATATTATTTATACAAGGTTAAAATAATTTTTTTATGTATATATAATAGATATCGAATCCCCTTCAGCTAGTTTGTATGTTTACTTTTTCAAATTTTGAATCCCCTTAATTAAAATCCTGGCTTTCCCACTGAGCTAGATAGTGTAATTTGTCTAACCTCGTAGTTTAAGTTTCTTACACTGATGATGTATATAATTGTCGACAGGAGCGGAGCCACCTTATGGCCGGGCTTCATCTAAACCCCCTTCGACGAGAAATTTCTATTACTTACACATGGTTAGAATTATTTTTTATGCATATATAGTAGATATCGAACCACCTTCAACTACTTCGTGTACTTGCTTTTTGAACCCTTTATTGAAATCCTGACTCTATCACTAATCGTATTGAGGTGTAGTGTATGTTGTTGTAGTATATAAGAACCTAATCTTAGTATAGTAGTAAGCACAAGTCCCTTATTTTTCCCACTCATACGAGTTTCCTTCATAGTAATGGCAACGTTAACTCAAAATGGTGGCCGCAAAGCTAATATGTTAGGCTTTGGCATCCATCTTCTCATGAGCAGATGGTTCATGGTCTTTGCTTCTCTTTTAATCATGTCAATGGCTGGTGCAACTTACTTATTCAGCCTCTATAGCAGTGAGATCAAATCCTCATTAGGCTATGACCAAACAACCTTAAATTTACTAAGTTTCTTCAAAGACTTAGGTGGTAATGTTGGAATGGTATCCGGTTTTATCAACGAAGTTTCTCCGCCTTGGGTTGTGCTGCTCATGGGGGCAATCATGAATTTCTTTGGTTACTTCATGATATGGCTTGCGGTGGTAGGGAAGATAGCTAAACCTCCTGTTTGGCAAATGTGTTTTTACATATGTATTGGTGCAAGTTCACAGACATTTGCTAATACTGGTGTGTTAGTCACTTGTGTCAAGAATTTCCCCGAAAGCAGGGGAATTGTACTAGGATTGTTGAAGGGATTCGTTGGTTTAAGTGGCGCGATTATCACGCAATTGTACCATGCTTTTTATGGAAATGATGTGAAGTCAGTTGTTTTGTTAATTGGTTGGCTTCCTTCAGTTGTTTCTTGTGTCTTTCTACGAACTGTTCGGGTTATGAAGGTGGAAAAACAGCTCAACGAGGTCCGAGTTTTCTATAAACTTCTGTTTATTTCACTTGGACTAGCTGGTTTTATCATGGTTGTAATTGTTGTCCAAAATAAGGTAAGTTTCACTAGGGTTGAATATGTAGGAAGTGCTGTTGTAGTACTGATTTTGCTCTTGGCGCCTTTAGTTCTCGTCTTTAAGGAAGAGTTTACCTTATGGAAATGTAAGCTACAAAATCCTCCACAAGTGGAAGTTGTGACAGAAACTCCGTGTTCTGTTCAACTAGCACAACAAAATCACGAACAGATAGAAATTAGTGGCCTAAAGTCAAATTCTTGCTTCAGTAACATGTTTAACCCACCACCTAGAGGTGAGGACTACACCATACTGCAAGCAATTTTCAGCTTAGATTTCTTGATTCTGTTTACAACAACAACTTTTGGGGTAGGTGGTACACTGACAGCCATAGACAACTTAGGCCAAATTGGGAAAGCGTCAGGCTATCCTTCAACTAGCATCACAACATTCGTGTCCTTACTCAGCATATGGAACTACCTGGGACGCGTTGTCTCAGGGTTTTTATCCGAAATCTTCTTATCAAAATACAAGTTCCCTCGTCCGTTAATGCTCACATTAGTCCTCCTATTGTCATGTACCGGTCACCTTCTCATCGCGTTTGGGGTCCCTAATTCCCTCTACATTGCTTCAATCATAATGGGGTTCTGTTTCGGAGCACAATGGCCGTTGATATTCGCCATTGTATCCGAGTTATTCGGGCTAAAATACTACTCAACTTTGTACAATTTGAGTGGTGGAGCTAGCCCTCTTGGTGCATATATACTCAATGTTAGAGTTGCAGGCCAATTGTATGACAAAATGGCTCTCAGACAAATGAAAGCTAAAGGATTGACTAGAAATGCTGGTGAAGATTTGACATGTATTGGTGTGGAATGCTATAAAATGGCTTTTTTGGTCATCACTGGTGCTACATTGATAAGTTGTGTTGTTTCACTTGTTTTAGCCATTAGAACAAGAGAATTTTACAAAGGTGATATATATAAGAAATTCAGAGAACAAAGTGATCCTATTGATGATCATGATGAAGAAAAAACACCAGCACCAAAGATATAGATAGGTAGTTCATATTTGTATTCCTTGCATAGTCAATCAATTAGTTTTTTCGCTTTCTATGACACGCTTATAAGTTTGTCCTTCATATATATGTCTTGGAGCTATTTATTTTTGTATTAAAAGTTTTAATCTTCAAGGAAATTGGAGTCTTGGATATTCTGCTGCCTTCGTCCATCTTTACTTATCTACAATACTCAAAATAGATGTCCAATAATATTTGGGGCTATTTATCTTTGTATGAAAAGTTTCAATTGTTAAGGAAAGTGGAGTCTTTGGATACAGTACTATCTCTGTCTATTTTATTTGTCCACAATACTAAAAATAGATGTCCAACATTATTTGTCTACTTTATAAAATCAAGAGATAATTTTATAGGTAGTTCTTAATTTACCCTTATCATTAGTTATAGTTATTTTCTTGTGATATTTTTTAAGACATTGTATCTATTATATTCAAAAAGTGATTTGATAAAATTACCTCTATCATTTACTGCTTCTTAATTTCTGTGTCAAGTCAATAATAGACAACTATTTGTTGGACGAAGGGAATACTAATTTGGGTTGGCTTAATAGATCATTGAACCATGAGTTGAGTTGTTAAAATTTTGCAAATACAGTGGACTTTATTCGACTTTGTAAATATTTGAAACTTGACTAAATCATTCGAAAAAGAAAATTAGAAAGTGACGTTGGAAAGCTAAAAATACGAATAATAATTGGTTCTAGCTCTTTTTTAGTTCAATGATCTAATATTAAAAGTTGTACATCAAAATTTCCTATATTTTGTCACATTTTGTCAGACTTTGATGGCCATGTACGTCATTTTTGTAAGCAGGCCCAATTATTAGAGAAAGAATAGTAAAGTTTGTTTTGGGATGTTGTACTTTTGGTTATGTTCATTGTATCTTATCCTAATTTCTGCCCCCAATCAATACAGAAATTCCAATTTTGCTGCTACGTACAACAATGATTTCTTTTATTTTTTGGTAATAACACTGGATGACGAAATTCATATGACTGGAAAATATGGGGAACTGTTTTTCTGTTACATATCTTTTTGCAGATGTGATTGCAGCATGATCCTGACATATTATGGTACGTATATTGGCCTTATTTCGGCTGTATGCGTTTCCGAGTTCGATTAATTTAAATTTGTGGTG
>DF359838.1:2107-12227 GCA_000787875.1 Solanum virginianum
GATCTGATCTTCTTAATAATATTAAAATTGCATTTTTTTTTCTAATACAATTGTTTGGTAGTAATATTTGATTTCAATTAAATATACACTTTGATAATTCTTCTTCTTAATATTCTATTAAAAATTAAACTTGATTATTACAATGTCCATGCCAAAGTCTTACTTTTAATTTGATTATGAGATTAGGCCATATAATAAAATTAGAGTGGGACAACTTATGGATATCTAATTCTTATGTAACACTTAAAAAGTTATTGATAAATTTAATCTAAATTAAACAATTTAATCTAAGCACATTTGGAAACAAATTAAATTTTACAAAGGCTTACGTTAAAGGTGCTCTATATAACAAAATGAATGTAATTTTTATATTAATCTGAGTATTTTTTCTTTTATGTGATTTCATATAATGACAAAATTCAAATAGACTATCCCAAATATATACAATTTTATCACTTACTATTAAAATTTATAAAAAATGTGATAAATAAAAGAAGCAAGTGGAAGTGGAGGAGGTACTAAAAAATCGAACAGAAAATATTTTTCCTCCTAAATTAGTTAATTTGAGGCTGTGACATGAATATTGAGCATCATATTAAAAAGTTCATAGTTTGGTCATAAATTCTAAAAATCCTAAAAGCCAGTCATTGAAATTCTTTTGAAATTAATTTGATTTAATATCTATTGCTGAGTTTTAGCAAAAGAAAAATTCACTCTTCCTCAATCCTAATTTATGGGGTATATATTTTCATAACTCTACTAGCAATATAATATTCTATTTATTCATGTCTAATATATTGAAAATAATTGTCCAGTTTTTTTTGTTCAATTTGAAAAATTAAAATATGACTTATTATTTTATATCTATTTTTCCTTACTATTAAATACTATTTTTTTTAATATTTAGATGAATTATAATTAATAAGGGTGGTACAATAACATTATTTATTATTTTTTAAAAAATATTTCAAGTCAAATATAAACAAGTAAAGATAAATGAAAAGAGTAATAATAAGTAATAATGGTAGAACTAGTAGTCTTTCTATCTCAATTTATAAAACACTTTTTTTTTTAAGAGTCACAGTTTAATAAAAAATTTAACATAATATATATATAAATCTCAATATTGACAATTCAAAGAATAATTATTATAAAAAATACTTATTTAATTTTTAAAATCGAAATAGTGTGTCTCCCAAAGAAATATTCTCTCCGTCCATCTTTACTTGTCATTTGTTGACTTGACATAAGGATTAAGAAATGGTAAATGATATGGTGAGGCATTACTGAAAGCTGCTTCTAGAAATATTCTCTCCGTCCATCTTTACTTGTCATTTGTTGACTTGACATAAGGATTAAGAAATGGTAAATGATAGAGATAATTTTATTAAATTACCCTTTGAATATCATAAGTATAATATCTTGAAAAATATAATAGAAAAATAACTATAATTAATAATACGAATAACTTAAAAATTAAGGCTAAAATTATCTGGTGATTTGATAAAATGATTAATCCATAAGTAAAGATGAACGGAAGAGAGAATAGTAAACTGTGTAACTAATAATGTTTGAGGTTGCGTATTTAATGCGGGGCGAGGGGCGGTTTAGCTTGTTGGTATCAAACTCAAAAGTGGACCAAACAAGAAAGACAAGTCATCATTGTTACTTCAAATAAAACGCACCATTTTCATTTTGTTCTCTCTATCTAACCAGACGCCTCCTGCTTCCGTTCTAACCAATTGACCAAACGCTCAAATTTAGGCTTATATATGAATACCCTTTGTGCTTTCACTCAATAAACTCACCCCAAAACAGTAGAAAAATGACACAGTTTGAGTGTGTTCTTTCTGCTAACAGGACTGTTGTTGTTGGAGTGAAGCTGGATGGTGCAAGTAGAGAGCTTTTAACATGGGCTCTTGTTAAAGTTGCTAAACCTGGCGATAGAGTCATTGCTCTTCATGTTCTTAACAATAGTGGTAGGTATCATCTTTTTGGATTTTCTTGACTTCCAAAATGGAATCTTATTTTTTTCTTGTTTTGACACGAATTTTCTTTTTGCGGTGAGGTTATTATCCCCTTTTCAATTCTTGATTTCTCGTTTTCCCCCAATGTAATCTTGTTTGTTTTGAGCTGATATTGGTAAAGTTGGAGTAAGCTTTTTCACTTTTCTGAAAACTGAACCATTTTCTCTGAATTTGTTTTTGGAAATGTTTTCCTTCTTGCAGTTGAAATTGGGTCTCAAAATTGAAACTGGAAATGCATTTTCCAGATGTTCTTGCTTCTTCTTGAAAGCGATAGTTTTCGTTTATCATCTCTTGGAAGTATGTTTTTAAAATTCTTCTCTCTGTTTCTTCAAAAAAATTATGAGTTTTGGTACATTCCCTTTCCCTATCCCAGTGAAATTTGTCGTCTTTTGATGGTGATGATGTGAATGTTTGTCGTCTTCTTGAGTTGCCCAGTATACAGCTTTTTCTTCTTTCTGTGCGGATTTTGATTATATGGGTGAAACGGGTTTCATTTTCTGATACAGAAATTGTAGATCGTGATGGGAAATCCTCACTGCTCTCGTTGGTCAAAGCATTTGATTCAGTTCTTGCAGTTTATGAAGGCTTCTGTAATCTCAAGCAGGTAACGTATGTTCATTTTTTGGGGCTGGTTGGGGGTGTTGAATTGGATTTTGTCATTGGTGGAAGATGAAAATATTGAAGCATTAATTTTTCGGTCCCTTTATTATGATTTGGTTGTCATTTATTATGAGACGAGAGTTCCAAGATACAGTCTTTCTACCTTTGTGAGTGAGGTAGTGGTAAGGTCTGGTACATTCTACTTCTCAGACCCCACTTGTAAGATTCTACTGGCTATGTTATTGTTGGTTGTCATAAGGATGTTTCCCTTTTTTCTGGATAGGTAAGGACAGGGAAGCAATTCTTACTGGGTCATGAAGTGTGTGTCAATTTGCTTCATATGGTTGATGTCTTGCTGGATCAAAGTCTGATATTTTTCTTGTACCATTGCAGGTGGATCTTAAGCTAAAGATCTGCAGAGGTACATCAATCCGAAAAATTATTGTTCGTGAGGCGAATGCTTACTTAGCAACAGATGTTATAGTCGGGACTGCTAATCACACAATTCGATCATCAGCTTCAGTTGCAAAATACTGTGCTAGAAAGTTGCCAAAAGATTGTTCAGTGTTGGCTGTTAATAATGGGAAAGTTGTTTACCTGAGGGAAGCCTCGTTAGCATCATATGCCAGTTCTAAAGGTTGGCATTACATTTGTGTTTTGGTTGATTGAGCAAGATCTGTGATTCATAATAACTGACTTATTATCTTTTCTGTTTCCTGCTTCATGTATGTAGAACTTGAGCATCACCATAAGAATCGTTTGCTTAATGTAATTCAGCGGACATTGACCAAGAACTCTAGAGGATTAAATGACAGCGCTGGGCTGAGGCCAACAAATTCCTGCAGGCAAGGTGGTTATCAGACTCTTGGTGAGGCATTACTGAAAGCTGCTTCTGCATCTGCATCAGCAGAGAGTTCCCTTAAAGAGAACTGTTCAGTTTGTTCACCCGACTGCCCGTTACCTGATAATTCTTGCACTCAAGCTCACGAAGAGCCTTCAGACAATAACCGTGATGATAATTCAATGGCGATAGTACCTGTGCAAAGGCAGGAGTCAGGATCTAGTTCAATTACATTGCTGATAAAGGATTTGCCTGAAGTGAGGCCTGGTTGGCCATTGCTTCACCGAGCCATTTCATCAAATCGACAAGCTGCAGACACTTCGTCAATAAGAAAACTCTCTGTCGTTCAGTGGGCATTGTGTCTGCCGACTAGACATCTTTTGTGCATTGAGGACGCAGACAGGAAAGGTCTACACTCTGCTGCTGATGAAAGTCAAGATCCTTCACTAGATGAAGAAAGTGGCGCAATTGTTCCTGTCAATCACGAGACAACGTCCTCGAAATCCTCTCCCGAAAATTCACCAAGAACCTTACCAAGAGAACTGGACGGACTTCATGAAAAGTACTCGGCAACGTGTAGATTGTTTAAATTCCAGGAACTTCTCTTAGCAACCTCGAGCTTTTCCTCAGGTTTGTGCTTTTCTCAGCTTCAGATTCACAAAAGGCTCTAAGTGCATATTTATAGTTGATTCACATTCATTTTCACGATTACAGAGAACATCATTGGTAAAGGAGGAAGCAGTCAGGTTTTCAAAGGCTGCCTTGCTGATGGCAAGGAACTTGCTGTGAAGATCTTAAAACAATCTGAAGATGCAGTGCGAGAATTTGTTTTGGAAATTGAGATTATTACTGCTTTGAGTCACAAAAACATAATCTCCCTATTTGGTTTCTGTTTTGAGGACAACCGCCTTCTCCTTGTATATGATTTTCTATCTAGGGGAAGCCTTGAAGAAAACCTACATGGTATGCTAATAACATTTTCCAAAATTTTGGCTCTTTGCCAGTCAATTAATTACTGCTATATCGTCCTATAGTTAACGTTTTTAGTGGCAAAATATTGTCTAGAAGTAGAATTAGAGTTATGAACAAACATAGAAGACTTTTACGTCTTCAACCTTTTTGACTCGGAAGGTTGTTACATTTAGGTAATAATAAGGATCCACTTGTGTTTGGGTGGAAAGAGAGATACAAAGTCGCTGTTGGTGTTGCTGAGGCACTAGAATATCTTCATGGCAGAGATGATCAACCAGTGATTCACCGTGATGTAAAATCGTCAAATATATTACTATGTGATGATTTTGAGCCCCAGGTAATGCTCTTTTACTTTTTGCTGCTTAGTTCCTGTATGCTTTGGAATAAGATTTCAGCTTTGATCTAGCTGGTAGTTTAATTGGCCTTTTCCTTTTTCAGCTCTCTGACTTTGGACTTGCTAAATGGGCAACAACAACCTCATCTCATATTACATGCACTGATGTAGCTGGAACCTTTGGGTATGCAACTTCTTTAGCTTTCTAGTCCTGTTCAAACTTGGAGGGGCGTGGAGAGGAGTGCTGAAAGGGAGATTCTATATTTGGATACTGCTGTTGAATAAAATTTCATTATTTTTAGGGGTCTCACGATATCCTATCCTCATAGACAATCTCTCTTTCTTTTGATCTTGCGCTGCATTTGGTTCCATATTCTGCATCTGCTGGAATAATACTCTTATCGCACATTGGCAAAAGCGGAAGATGAAGCCAATTAGTATGGCTCTATCTCCACGTCCTTTAGATCGCTCAAGCCTGTCACTACCAAAAGAAATGCCAAGCCAAAAAGTTTTCTAGAAGAGTATATAATTTGTTTTATACGATTACTTGATGACAACTAAATCCTTGGCTTTAAGTTCTTATCATATTAAACATGTGGACTTGTACAAAGAGAAATTGAATAGAAAATATCTGATGTGTTATTCCGTTTGATGATTTTTCCTGGTAAAATGTGCTTTGCTGCAGTTACTTGGCTCCTGAATATTTCATGTATGGAAAGGTTAATGACAAGATTGATGTCTATGCATTTGGAGTAGTACTTCTTGAGCTTATTTCAGGAAGAAAGCCCATAAGTAGCACTTGCGAGAAGGGTCAAGAGAGCCTGGTTATTTGGGTATGTCTCGTGTGCTCATCTCCTTAATTAGCTTCTAACTGAGTTGGTTTTGCACTATAAACTAAAACATCAAGTGTCAAAATTTGCAGGCAAAGCCAATTCTAACTAGTGGGAAGTATGCCCAATTACTAGACCCACAGTTCAGTTCTGATTATAATTGTGAACTAATAGAAAGGATGGTGCTTGCTGCTGCCCTTTGCATCAGACGTGCCCCACGAGCTCGACCACAAATGAGCATTGTAAGTCATATCCCCTTACTGGTTCTGGCTTTGCAAAAATAGGAGAAATTGTAGGCACATTGTCATGATGTAATGTTGTTCAAACTCCCATGGTCTCCTCAATTTAGTCTTATAATTGACACTGAGTTCAAGTTTCTGGATATTTATTTACAATATTCAAGGATCATACTTCTTTTCTCTCATGATTTTCCATGTGCAAAAAAATATTTGTATGTTTCATTAAATCTCCTTATCCTTACATATACAAGTCTAGTGTTTACACGCCCATCATTTGCAGGTTTCAAAGCTGCTGAAAGGCGATGCTGAAACGACCAAGTGGGCAAGGTTACAAGTCAATGGTTCAGAAGGATCCGACACTAGGCTGCCAATAAATGCCATGGAAGGGGCTGATATGTTGGAAGATGATACTTTTTCACATTCTAATCTCCGGTCACACCTTAATCTTGCATTGCTTGGTGTTGAAGAGGATTCTCTGTCAATAAGTAGCATTGAGCCCAATGTCGCGTTAGAGGATTATTTGCGAGGGAGGTGGAGCCGGTCATCAAGCTTTGACTAACCATTTTTCTTCTGGAGATCAAGTAGTCAGTCATTCCGTTTATGATTCTTGTGTATAGTGTCTCTTACATTTTTACTCGTGGCCTTCAACTCGAAGGTCGGTTGGGGTTATGTGGTGGATATTGGATGAGAGGTTGTTATGGTGGTGCCCTCCTCCTCCTCCCCTTTTAGTCATTAACTAGATAACATTTTGCTGTGCAAGTTTTGTGGGAGAAGGGGCTCAGTTCTTTTCTCAATCAGAAATCAAGAACTGACCCCTTGCTTAAGTGCATATGTTGTATTGAATAAACTTTGTCAAATTGAAATTTATAGTAATAATTCCCCTGAATTCTCAACTAAAAAGCTAAATATGCATGAATATGTAACACAATCACCCTTTGGCAGGTGGGGGTCACTATCATGTTAAATTTCCTCACATGTTTTTGTGTCTAAGAATACCAATAGATTATAGGATCATTGTACAAAGTAAACCATTCTGATGAAAAGTGAAGTTGTACACCAATAAAAAAACAAATGGACCACCCCATTTTTCCACTAATGTCCTTAAGCCATTGTCACCGACACTGGGGTTTTAATTTCCTCCATAGATTTCTTCTATTATTTTTGGAAAAAGATTTCTTTCGTCACTAAAAGTACCCCACAAATAAAGCTGAACAATGGCCCAATTTATGGTAATATCGTTGCAGAGTTAAAAGATGAAAAAGGACTTTCCAAATTTATGATGTAAGTAAAGTTGTATGTGTTTGTGTCTTTATAAATCATCGATAAAATGGTCATTTTAAAATTAAGTTGTTAAATATAAAATTCTTAAATTGACTAAAAAAGAAAATGAGTCATATAAATTGACACAAATAGGGAGCGAGAACAAATTTGATTTCTCCTTCCCTCTGTTTAGATTGAAAAGCATTTGGAAAAAACAAGAAAAAGAGTTGAGATGCTGACGGTATTTTTGGCATTGGAAAAATTTGCAGCAAATTAATTTGACTTTTTTTGTCTGTGCAAAGTTGGCAAATACATATTTATAACCTTTTAAAAATACATAAATTTATCATTTTTTCTTGACCGTAAAGTTTAAAATAAAGGGATTTATTATCCATTTCAAAAGGTGAAGAGGATATTGTTTTTAAAACCCTTAGTTAAGGGGTTTTGTGGAATGTCATAGAGAAGACTGAAGATATAGCAAGGATACTATAATACTCTGTTCCTAATTATCTTAAGTTGATTTTGGGGATTAAAAATACTATATTACTCTTTAATTCGTGAGAAACAAGTGTTACGTTATTATTTTCATAAATCTCTTTTTATTCTCAATGGATTTATGAGTTTATTTTTCTTTATATTGTATTTTTTTTTATGTAGTGTATTGCTCATCTCCTCTTGTGAATTAGGTTGATTGACCAAATCATATTAAATTATTGTGTCTCCTTTATTATATATTTTGTTCGTCGTCTTACTTAGTGTCTTTTGGAGTCTGATTTCAATACTTGATTGTTTTGATTCTTTAAAAAAAAAAATTTAATAATAAAAGACAGTTTAAACTTCTAAATTTTTCTAAATTCTATTGAAATTGGTTAAGTATGAAATTATCAAGTTTTTAAGAAAAATGCTTGGGATATTTGAAAGTATACAAAAAATTCTTTTTTTAAAAAAATATATTCGCTTTAAAGGTCTAAAGGGCTGGTGAAGTTGGGCTTTTAAGCCCCAATTTCTCTTGTATCAGGTAGCTGTATATCGTTGATAATCTGTATATACTGATGTATGCAACCGTTTTCACTTCCAATAACCTATAATTTAGCTCCTTTTGTCTGTATCGACTTCTAACAATTCAAGCACCATGTGGATTGACTCAAAGCTCATCAATATGCAAGGAAGGAATCCAAAATGGACTCGAGTTGATATCACATAGAAAGAAAACTAAATCATATAAGTATTGCCTATTTAAAGCTAATCAGGAATACAGAGTGATGTGTTTAAGAGGTGAAATTAGTGGCTATCTGACTGCATGGAATTTAATGAAACAACCAAAATATTCTTGTACAAATGATAAGCATTTAGGAATATACTAGTATAGTAGTGTCGTGCAAAACATGGGCAAATTTTTTACTGAAAAGAAAATAAAAAAGTCATCATTCGATCAAATATTAATATAAATTATTTTGTGATAATGTCATATAGAAAGTTTGCGAGAAAGGGGATAAAACATATATTAACATTGCAGATGTAAGTTAGATTTTGATATATTGAGCTGACAAAATTTGATTGCTCCATGCAGGTCTATGCGAGGACATGAACATTTTTCATATCAAAGGCACAAAGCTAACATGTTAGCCAATAGGATTGGACTCTGGAAGATTAAATCAAAATAAATCAGAAGTCAAACTTGAGAGACATCAACTCTATAAAACACAAATTAAAACAAGATTTACCTTAATTGTGCCAACTCGTAAGAAACTTCTTTCTTTTTAGTGGAGCTTCAAAATGTGTTTTGGCAAGTTCAAGTTCAACCTTAAAGAACTGGTGATGCCTAAATTTGGATTTTTGATGTTTTCCACTTCATTCATCATGTATTCCACATTCATGAGTGGCTTAGTCTCCATATTCTGGGGTTATGGTGATAGTAGATTCAGATTCTGTCATAAGAAAATGAAGATCACAAGTGGTAAAACTGATAATACATAATTTTAGGTTTCTTCTCAAGTACTAAATTATATATCAAAGCAGAGTTGATCTCCGCAAAATAAGTAGAATTTCTTTTGGAATCTAGCATTGTTTTACTGAACGTCAAAAATTGGTCTCGTTTTATTAGACCCTTAATGCAGTAGATGTTGATAATTTGCAATTGGTATGCAGTATTATGCATTTTACCAAAAATATGTGAATAGGAACATCGGACCTATGCCCTTGGGCTCTTGAACAGAATTCTTTCAATTCTTAAAGTTAGTTGGTTATCTAATTATATCTATCTATACTGTATTAAAAGCGTGAAGACCCTTAGAAATGTTGTTTGACTTTTTTGCTCTTCATTAAAATACTCTACTTTTAGACAAAATCGTCTTTTCACTATTTTTCTTAATTTATTATTTTATCTTTTATTTCTTCCTTCATGAAAATATATTGCTTTAGACAAAATTGTCTTTTCACTATTTTTCTTAATTTATTATTTTATCTTTTATTTATTTAGTTTTAAAATTCACTTTTGGATTAGAATTTCTTTATATTTAGAAATCACTTTTGATTTAGGATTGTTATATTAAATATTTTGTTAATAAAAGTATGTAATATAATAAATTTTTTTTAAAAATCAATACAATTATGTTGGAAACATTAAATTACTCCAAATCTTTTGTTACATTAAATTTTATTCAGTTAATTATTTAACTTCTAATTATTCAATTCTAAATTATTACTTTATGTATTAAAAAACTATTAACATATCTATATTATAAATAATTGAATTGATTTTCTCATCTTTGATATTTCACAGTAGATAAACTACTGTATCATACTAATAGTATTTATTTAATTTTGTTTACATAGAATGTCATATTTATTTAAGATCTAAGACAAATCTTAAAATATTTTACTTGGCTAGTTAATTATTTTTTTTCTTTTCTATTTATGTCACCTCTATTTCAATAAAGGTATCTCTAATTTTAATATGATTCCTATTTTTTCCCTTGAGTAATGGGTGACAATATAAGTCGTAATTATGCCATGAC
>DF359838.1:12264-25345 GCA_000787875.1 Solanum virginianum
TTTTCCCTTGAGTAATGGGTGACAATATAAATCGTAATTATGCCATGACATGTTTTCTTCTAAATATGGTACAATATGATTCCTAATTTTTTTCCTTGAGTAAAAGACGCGATCAACATGTATAAAGCACGCAATCTAAACTAGTCTTCTAAAGATGAGAAAAAAATTCAATACAGAAATTAGCGATTAAAAGATAGTGCAACAATTGGGAATTAAAAGATAGTGCAACAATTGGGGGAAAGGGAAAAAAATTTCACTCTGAATAACTAAGCAGAGTCTGTGTTGGCGTAACGTGAACCACTTAGCGAACCATGTACACTAGAATTATTATTAGAGTTTTTTTTCTACCAAAGGAGCTAGTATCTTATCTTGCTAACATAAATCAATTAAACACAATTATAAAAATAGTCACAAAAATAATTAGAGTTATATGTGCATTGATCTTAGGTGTATTGATATGCCTAATTAGCCAATAATACCCATAAATAGAGTTACTTCGGAGGACAAATTCATAGAGTCTAGGTGTTTGAGTGTCGTTTTCTCTTATTTTGCTAACGTAGGGCCGAGTGTGCCTGTTGGTTGTGTTTTGCAGGATTTTGCTTTGATTGAAAAGTTTGGAGTTTAACCCGGACTCGAGGAAAGAATACAACTTGGATCTCGGAGGATAAAAGTTAGTAGAAGCAGTCAAAAGATCGAAAATACACATGGCAACTTTGAAACAAGGTTGTGGAACCTGAAAAATGAAAAAAAAGGCACGAAGCCCAAAAATGTGCAAGGTTTGCGTCGCGGAACTGTGCAAAAGTTATGCAGGATCGTCCAATCAACACTTTAAGCGAAAAAGTTAGAGACCCGATGCGGAAAAGTTGAATTATGAGATTTTTATTATTAATCTATCTTAGACTTTAGGTTTTTACATTGATTTTTATGCAAGCACTGCAGTAGGATGCGACGGAGAACACTTTTCCATCATAATTTGGTTAGTTTAATCTTTAAATTTGGATTTTTGATGTTTTCCACTTCATTCATCATGTATTCCACATTCATGAGTGGCTTAGTCTCCATATTCTGGGGTTATAGCCATTGATTATGTGTAGTTCTTAACTTTTGACATCTACGAATGGTTTCTTTCGATTATTCCTGTGTTATTTTTATCTATACTTTAGAGTCTGGCCAACTAGGGAGTAAATTCGTTGTTCACTCTGAATTCGAGAGATGTTGGAGTGGATAGAACACAATAGCATAGGGAGCTTGTTCAATACTAGAAAATTAGGTTGATTCATGTAAGGGAGACCCATGACAACTACCCTTACACCGTGCTTTGTTTATATACGGGAAGATAGCATTAATGCATTTTTATTGGTCTGTCTATCCCCGCTCAACGATGTAGTTAGATAGCCAATAATGGTAGGCCGGCAGTGGTGTGTAACTCTATTCAGGTAAATTAAACCCCGTGAATCAATAATTAGGAAACCAGACATAGGTAGGCAATGTTAAGACTAGACAAAGTCATGACAGTTATAACCCTGGAATTATCCATCCATTGATATCTTATTGTGAAAATCAGATTAATTTACTAACAATTTGTTCTTTCTAATTTATTTTACTCATTCCCAAAACTCTTCTTACTATAAGCACCATAAACATGATAACCGAGAGTGATTTCTAATTTCCATCAAATCCTTTGGGTTCGACAACCCGACTCTTTAATTAGGGTCACTATACTACTTGTGAGACCTTGTACACTTGCGCATTCTTGGGACCAACAAGTTTTTGGCGCTGTTGCCGGGGTTTGAAATAAATTGGTTAATTATCAAAGTTGTCTTTTTTGTGGTGATCACTGCAATTGATCTTAGCGGTGATTTTGTGCAGGAAGTTGAGCGCAGCTGGAAGATCAAGACTCTTGTTTTCGTCAATTAAAGAGGAGAGTAGGAGTTTTGTTTGAAACACCACCAATTGAATTAGTTAAGCTGGAGGATCAAGAGGAGAATAAGGTGGAAACTATTGCTATTGACGAGACTATGGCAAACAACAAACCACCACCACCAGCTCCTGTAGCTACACCACCACCAAGGCCAGTAAGGGATCTAGCAATCCTGACAACTATAAATATCACAAGCTGTTTCGTCAAGCCTGAGCCTATGGCCAGTGGGAGGTCAAACAATACATGGTCCAATTGCTACACTCTACTGGGTAGTTACCAGGCTTTCTCATAAAGATCCGTAGGTCCATCTTTAGAATTTTCTTCAGATTGCTGATACTTTCATTCCTACGGGAGTGAATCGTGACTACGTAAGGATGACATTATTCCCCTTTTCACTATTGGAGGAAGCCCAGAGGTGGTTACAAATTAAGCCACCCAACTCCATAGCATCCTGGGATGATTTGGCTCGCAAAATTCTCACCTGATTTTTCTCTTCTGGCAAGACAACCAAGCTTAGAAGTGAGTTCTTGAGTTTTAAGTAGAGGCCTGGAGAGAATCTTTATCAGGCGTGAGATAGGTTGAAAACTTTACTGATAAATTACCCATACCATTCCCAAGCTAACAAGGTATTGCTCCACACCTTCACTGAAGGGTTGGAACCCAATACCAAGATTCTTTCTTGATTCAGCTGTAGAGGGTCAAGAAATGGAGAAGACATATGATGAGCTATATACTCTTCTCAATAGAATTGCCCAGGGTAATCCAGAATGGAATGGAGGATCCAGCCGATCGATAGTCCAAAAACAGGTCGGGGTGTTAGAAATTGATGCAATAACGAGCTTGTAAGCTCAAATGGCTGCTATGCAGAACATGATGACTATGAACTTCAACAATTTGGCTTTGGGTTTGAAACAACAAGTCCCATTGGTAGCAGGTCAGCAATAAGCCCCCATGAACATGGTACAACAACAACAACCTGGTTGGTGTGATGTATATGGGGGAAGAGATCATATGGCTGCATCTTATGGATCTAATCCTGAGGCAGTGAACTTTGTGGGCTATGCTAACAGAGGGGGTTATCAAGGATTCGGGAATACTTATAACCAGAATTGGAGAAATCACCCAAACTTCTCATGGGGTGGCAATCAACAAAACCTTGGGCCACCGTAGCAAAGACCACAAGGGGAAAATGCATATCAGAGTTAGCTAACTCAGCAGGCTGCAAGATAGGCCAACCTAAACACCATGACGGAAGTGAGGTGTTGAGGCAGATCTTGGCAAACCAAAACAGGCAAGATGAGGAGATTCAGAGAAACAAACAGGATCTGCAAAACTTAGAAAAATAGTTAGGACAGTTAGCTAGATCAATGAATTCCAGACCACAAGGAGGCTTGCCTGGAAACACTTATCCCAACCTGAAGCAAGTCAATGCGGTCAGCACAAGAAGTGGAAGGCTCTTAACTGAATTGGTCCCTAAAAAGAAGAATGGGAAGGATCAAAATGTTACACAAACCAATGAGGCTGGCAGTCCCAGCCCAAGTACTGATGAGAGCACTCCATTACTTAAACCTAGTCCTCTATTCCCACAAAAGCTCAAGAAGAAAAAGGAGGATGATTACTTCCAGAAATTCATCGGGCTACTAAAACACGTACAGATTAACTTACCATTGATTGATGTTTTGCAGGGGATCCTCAAATATGCTAAATATATCAAGTACATTGTGGCTAACAAGATTAAGTGGGCTGAGTATGAGACTGTGGCACTAACGGAGGCATGCAGCTCCAAGATTCTCAACAGATCACACTTGCCAGCAAAATTGAAAGATCCAAAAGGCTTTATTGTGCAAGTAACTATTGGGAGTCTTCTGAATGCCAGGGGCTTGTATGATCTTGGGGCCAGCATCAACCTTATGCCCACTTTTCTGTTCTTAGAGCTGGGGCTTGGAAGGCCAAAGCCTACAACTATTATGTTACAGCTGGTAGACCGGTCATTGGCAAGGCCGGATAGAGTGATGAAGGACATATTGGTCCAAGTGGGGTCTCTCATCTTCCCCTTGGACTTCATTGTCCTAGATTTTGAGCTAGACCCTGAGGTCCCATTTATACTCGGGCGTCCATTCCTGGCCATAGAAGAAGCATTGATTGATGTTGCAGCAGGGAGGCTCACCATAAGAGCCCATGATAAACTAGAAGTGTTTGATGTATACAAGGCAATGAAGCTACCGACTGCATATAAGGATCTGGCAGCGATCACAGTAATAGACACTGCAGTCGCTGAGAGCCAAGTCAAGATTGAAAATCCACTAGCCTGGGTATTGCTGAATCAACGACTAGTGGACGATGCTGAGGCCCGAGAAATTGAAAGTGTGCTGAATACTCACAATATGAGTATGTTAAAAAGATGAATGAATTGTTGAATAGGGTGCTGGGACCACCACTCAAACCCTCAGTGTAAGAAGCACCTCAGTTAGAGTTAACGCAGCTACCCTTCCATCTCAGGTATGAGTTTCTTAATGAAAATAATAATTACCTGTAATCTTGTCTGCTTTCTTGACTGCAGCCCAGGTAGAAGCGACTGTTGTTGTGCTGAAGAAATGCTAGAGAGCAATAGGGTGGTAGATGTCTGACATTCATGGCATCAGCCTAACCTTATACATGTATAAATATTCATGGAAGAGGGTCACAAGCCAGTGGCCTAACCGTAGAGGAGATTGAATCCAATTATGAAGGAGGTAGTAAAGAAGAAGGTTATAAAGTGGCTAGATGCAGGGATTATCTTCCCTATATCAGACAGCAAATAGGTAAGTCCTGTACAATGTGTCCCCAAGAAGGGCGGGATGATGGTTGTCACCAATGAGAAAAACAAGCTGATTCTAACTAGGACGATGACGGGGTGGCGAATTTGCATGGACTACAAAAAAATGAATGAAGCCACCAGGGAAGACCATTACCCCATGCCCTTCATTGATCAGATGCTGGACAGACTAGCTAAGTAGAAGTACTTTTACTTCCTGCATGGGTACTCAGGATACAACTAGATAACTATTGCACTAGAAGACCAGGAAAAGACCACTTTTACATGTCCATATGGGACATACACTTTCAAACACATGCCCTTTGGTTTGTGCAATGCACCAGCTATATTCCAAAGGTGCATGATGGCTATCTTTCATGACATGGTAGAGAACTTTGTGGAGGTGTTCATGGATGACTCTCAGTCTTTGATGAATCCTTTGAAAGCTGCTTGCAAAATTTGAACAGAGTACTAGCAC
Organism: Solanum virginianum; assembly: GCA_000787875.1. NCBI lineage: Eukaryota > Viridiplantae > Streptophyta > Magnoliopsida > Solanales > Solanaceae > Solanum > Solanum virginianum. The sequence continues at coordinate 17,458 of DF359838.1, forward strand.
GATGCAAGGAGACTAACCTTGTTCTTAACTGGGAGAGATGTCACTTCCTGGTTAAGGAAGGGATAGTCTTAGGCCACAAAGTGTCCAAAAAGGGGTTTGAAGTGGACAGAGCGAAGATAGAGGTAATCGACAAGCTGCCACCACCGATTTTGGTCAAAGGAGTCCGGAGCTTTCTGGGACATGTGGGTTTCTATTGCAGGTTTATAAAAGACTTCTCAAGGATTACGAAGCCGCTGTGAGCCATGTTAGAGAAAGAGGTACCATTCCACTTTGATGACTCTTGTTTCCAGGCGTTCGAGATGCTGAAGAAGAAGCTGGCGGAGGCTCCGATCTTGGTTGAACCTGACTGGGGTCTCCCGTTCAAGATGGCGTTACAAAGTAGTGGGAGCAGTACTAGGGCAACACAGAGCCAAAGTTTTTCACTCTATATAAAATGCCATCAAGACCCTAGATGTAGCTCAAAGCAACTATACAGTTACTGAGAAAAAAGTGTGCTGACACTAGTATATGCGTTTGATAAGTTCAGAGCCTATTTGGTGGGGACCCAAGTGGTGGTGTTCACAGACCACGCGATAATGATGTATTTGTTCAATAAAAAGGATATCAAGCCGCGCCTGATCAGATAGATACTTTTGCTCCAAGAGTTCGATATTGAGATTCGGGATAGTAAGGGGAGCGAGAACCAGGTTACTGATCATCTATTCCATCTAGAGACTGATGCTCACATTGGTGAGCAATTATAAATCAGAGAAGAGTTTCTGGATGAGCAAATTTTGGCCATTGAGGTGGAATAATTACCGAGGTATGTTGATATTGTAAACTACTTAGTAAGCGGTGTGTTCCCCCCTGATGCAAAATACTAGCAGAAGAAGAGGTTGGCCCATGATGCTAAGGCATATATCTGGGATGAGCCATACCTTTTCAAATAAGGAACGGACCACATGGTAAGGAGGTGTATTCCAGAGGCAGAGATAAAGCAGATTTTGGAGAGATGCCATGCCTCTCCGTATGGGGGTTATCATGGTGGTGACCAGATATCGCATAAGGTATTACAATCAGGTTTCTTCTGGCCCACCTTGTTCAAGGATGCTATTCAATTCTCTAGGGCCTGTGATGCTTTTCAAAAGACAGGTTCCCTATCCCAGAGGCATGAGATGCCCTTAAACAACATTCTAGAAGTGGAGATTTTTTATGTTTGGGGCATTGATTTCATGCAGCTATTCCCATTATCATTCGATTGTCATTATATTCTGGTAGCTGTGGACTACATATCCAAATAGGTAGAAGCAGTAGCTCATCTAATCAATGATGCTAAGGCGGTGAGCAAGTTCCTTAGAAAAAACATCTTCGCACGATTTGGTACCCCAAGTGCCATTATTATTGATGGCGGTACCCACTTTCTTAACCAAACCATGAAGAACTTACTTGAAAAATATGGGATAAGGTACAAGGTGGCCATGGCATATCACCTGCAAACCAGTGGGTAGGTTGAGGTATCCAACCGGGAGGTGAATCAGATATTGCAGAAGACCGTGAATACCACCCGAAAAGATTGGGCAGAAAAGCTTGATGAAGCATTGTGGGTGTATCAGACTGCATACAAGACCCCCATCGAAATCTCTCTTTACAGGCTGGTGTATGGTAAAGCCTATCATTTTCCTATAGAGCTTGAACATCAAATGTATTGGGCGATTAAAAAGTTAAATCTTGACCCTGAGCTCGTCGGCAAGCAGAGACTTGAACAGTTGGAGGATTTGGAAGAATTCTAACTCCAATCTTATGAGAATGCTAAGCTCTACAAGGAGCAGACAAAGAAGTGGCACGATTGATACATAATCAAGAGGAGTTTTGAGCCGGACCAATATGCATTGCTTTTTAACTCATGTCTAAAATTGTTTCTGAGAAAATTGAGGTCCAAATGGAGTAGACCATATGTGGTGGTGGCGATCACACCCCATGGTGCAGTGGAGCTAAAGGACTTGACCATGGTGAATGGTTAATGTGTTAAGCACTATTATGGTGTGGACGCGAATCTAACGGTGGAGGCCATTGAGTTGGCCAAAGATGAATGAGCACATCATATGTCATGCCGTGACATTAAATTAGGCGCTGCACGGGAGGTAACCTGTGGTGAGGTAACATAGTGTTTTTATTTTTGAATTTTTTAGAAAATCAGGTCTCGTACAAAATGTGAGAAAAATTTACACAAGTACAGGTCCGCGATGCATTCGCGTCTCGGAACCTACACAATTTTGTGTGAATTTTTCCATCCTCAATTCCCTACAATTCATTGGAAATTTTTTGTGTTTTTATGGTCTAATACATTAGTTTTAGTGTTTTGAAGCGTATCCATGTGTTCAAGAAATTTTTCAGGGCTCGGAGCGAAGAATTTGCAAAGTAAGGATGCTCAAAATAGTGAGCATTCACGATGGTCCTGCGACGCGGATCCATCGTGGAGGCCCACTATTTTTGTACATAGGTAAGTGAATTTGCTAAGTGTGTGTTCGCGTTGCCTCCACATCGCGGAGCAAATGCGGATGCCCACTATTTCTGCACCAAGGTAAATTATTTCATAAGTGTAAGTATGCGTTCTCTCTGCAACGTGGAGAGAACGTGGAGCCATGTTAGTTTGGCTGAGTGCAGACATGGCCCCACCCCTTTTATTTCCCCTAAACTATTTTTATTTTGTTTTCTTCCCTATTTATAATGTATCTCCCGACCCAAACCCTTATCCTTCCCATTTTTCTTCTTTCTTCTTCCCTATTTCTCTCAAATTTTCAAACCCATTTGTGTCACATACCACGTGAGTCACAAGTTCCATTGCACAACGAGCATTCTTCAAGCAAGGTATGTTTCTTCACTTCAATTTCACTTGGTTCCACACTTGAAATGGTCAAATTCGTCCATGGATTGGGGGGGATATTTGAAGTGATATCTTGTTTGTTCTTGGTTGAATCTTAATTACTGCTTGTGGGTGTATGTTCCTTGTGGTTAAATCGTTCATGGGAGTGAGTTTTATGTATGAGTTGTGCGGGTGAAAACCCTAGGTTGAATTTTTTTCCACGATTGGGGAAGAGGTTAGGGGGTTATGTGTCCTTTCCTATACCTTGTGTGCAAATTATTGTTCATATGTTGGTTTTTGCCAAATATTTGAGTATGGGGTTGAATTCGTAGAGTGTGATGAAGTTTTGTTCTTTTAACAATCAAATTATGGGGATGAGTTGGGGTCTTGAGGATTATATGCACTCTATGGGGGGAAGAAAGGTAAATCGGTCTCCATTCGTATAGGCACGCTCATCTTCTGCACCATGCTTTTGGCTTGATTATACGCGTATATATGGATGTTTGCTGATGTTAGGTTTAGGGGTTGACTGGGCTGTTAGAACCATGTGAGAGGTGTTGAAGTTGCGAAGTTCTGTCCCATATAACTTGGGGAAGTCTGAGTACTCTCACCGTACGGACTCGAGTTAAGTGTGGGGTCATGGGCTTTGAGTTTAAGCACTGATTTTGTACTTTTATGTTGCAGGTAATATGTCTTCAAGTGCACGTCGAGGCGATCACTCAAGAAGACCAAGGGCCACCAACACAAGGAAATGGGCATGAGATGTTCTAGACATGCCCAGGGACACTAGGAGGGGTCAGCAGACCCGATACGGAGCCAAAGCTATCAACTAAGAGGTACGGCGGTGGTATCAGTCTCATGATGAGGCAAAATACTACTCCGACATACCAATTGACGTAGATTCCCTTCGGGATGAGTACCCACAGATTTTGAATTGCTGCAATCAACTAAATCTGGGGTTTTTATTCCGACAACCTATGCCATGCAATCTGAGCCTGGTTAGGGAATTCTATGCCAATTTGAGTGCAGAACCGTAGTCCCAATCAGTGATTGTTCGAGGATTGGAAGTGACCTTCTCACCTTTTGCTATCAAGCGGATACTTGGCACCCCTAAGAGGTCCCCACTTTAGTTTTTCAGGAGCTGGTTAATCGTCCTCGATACCAAGACATCAGGTACACTTTTGCAGGGCAGAAGTCCACAGCTAAGTGGGTCAGACATGCAGAGTCGGGCTACCATATCTCATTTTTGTTCGCTTACATGTCTAAGGAAGCCTGGGTCATGGTCAAGATAGTGACACACTCTTTCTTTCCAGGGCAACACTTCACTAATGTAACGAGAAATAGAGTATGCCTCACTTATGCAATCATGACGGCCATTCAGCTAAATTATAGAGTGATATTCTGGCTAGCGATGAGAAAGGCTAAGACCCACAAAGGTCACAGGTATGCTTTTGGGGGCCTCATTACTGTGTTATATTATGCTGTAGGTGTCCCTGAGGAGGAGGCCGATTACCGCTCGGTCATCCAGGCTCCCTCTATGTTGCCACCAATATTAAGGGGCCTGATGTGACCTTGGACCCAGTGTTGATAATGGTAGAGAGGGGCTACAGAGATGAGTTGATTGCGGGCCGCATATACGACCTAGAGATGCTATGACATCAGACTAGCGGCCAACCTTCCACGAGAGAAGAGTTATAAGAGGTTGAGGTGGAATATCATCTCAACGACCACACCAAAGTCGTGCTTCACATTGGACCCCAATTTATTAAGCCAGTAGAGGATGGCATTCCTACGGACCTAGAGGAGGAGCACACGGATGAGGATGATGAGGAGGCTGAGGAAGATGATATAGTTGACGAGCCTCCGGTGTATGTAGGGGGCGAGCCCATCTTACCTGGCCCTGTTGATGTTTGAGCACCACAGTTCCTACCTTGCAGGTTATGTATGGTTAACACTGAGGGCTGTGCTAAATTTAAGTGTGGATGGGGATTCTGTTATTTTGTTGATATTGCTTCTATCATTGGCATGTATTAAGACCACCGTATTTCTGCTTTATGTGTATGTCTAGACATTGTAACACCCCCTAAAATTACTAAAATACCCCTAAACTTGAACAATTGCTTTAAATTCTTGAATACTATCTTGAATTCTTGCTTTAAATCTTTAAACTACAATTTTTTTATCATGAACTGATGATCATCATGTTTAAAGTTACTGTATATATTTATTCATTATGTGATTGTGACTTAACCTTTAGAATTTCTCTCTATAAAGCTTGAGTAATGGACTTAGGGGGACGTCTAGAGCCTTGATTGTCTGAGTGTGTTGTATGAATGAGTCTGAGTCCTGAGTTGAGTGTGTTGATGATAGTGATGGCTGAAATTATTGTTGATAGAGTTGAATGGGTATAATTCTCTTAGATTCGATAGATGGTCTTGCCGGTAGAGGTTGGGTGATGAGAGTCCTTGAAGGATTGATAGACTTATGAGCATATTAAGTCCTGGGAGGAGTATTAGCACCGAAGTAAGTAAGAGTGAGTGCCACTCAAACTCATTAACTATGTAGTCAGTGTAGGAGAGGATTAGACCATGAAAACGGATGTTTCCTTTGTCCCGAAAGGGAACTTGACAGACTTTTGGATCCACTGACAGACTCATCCTTTACCCCGGCAAGATTTTGGACGGATGTGGCAATGACATCTCTTCTTTATATCACTACTAGCTCGTAGGTAGTGGTTGTCGGTTATAGGAACTCGCAGATAGGATTCATGATGATAGAATTCTGATATGATGTGATTGTTTGATGTTTGAAGGATAGCGAAGTGATAGAGTCTGGTCCTTTACTCTGAGGTGAGGGTGAGTGATTGATGAGGGATTGTACGTTGTTTCTTTTTTACTTTAGCCCATTTTACATACAGTACATTCCAGGTACTAAGGCCCATCTGGCGCTACATCATTTTATGATGCAGATACTATAGACCGAGGACTTCAGCAGCCCGATCGTTGAGGTTTAGAGCTCTTCATTCCTGACAGTGATGAGTCCTCCCCAACATTGTTTCTTTTTTACTTTATTTTTAGTGTTGGATAGTCCTTCTTACTTGATATTTGGTAGCCATGGCCTATCATGGTATCATTTTAGACTATAGTATAGAGGCTTTATACACATAGATGTTGATGTTGATGTCGGGGGTCCTTTTCCCTCTTCTTTTCTTTATATTGAGACTTTTGTTATCTATTCTATTTCCTTATGATAGACTGAGATTGATAGTGTTGAGCCCACTGATAGGATTGTATCTTTATTATTTCTTCTATTCCGTTGATGAACAAATTGAACGATGGCAATGAGACTAAGTGGTCCGCTTGGGGACTAGCAATAGTTTTCGAGTTCCAGTTATGTCTAGGGTACCCTCCCGAGGCATGACAAACTTGGTATCAAAGCCCAGAGTTTGAGTGTCCTAGGGAGTTTATGAAGCCGTGTTTAGTAGAATCTTGTTTATGGGTGTGTTGTGCACCATACTTCATAAGCAGGAAGCTATAGGACATTAGGAAGTGTTACCCTTCTTCTATGATCTGAGTTCATGTTATTGAGTTAACTTGTGAAGTTTTGCTTTTAACTCATGCATTTTACACTTACAGAAAATGCCGCCCAAGAGAACAATCGCTCAAAGAGATGCCCCAGCTCCTGTCACTGAGAACACCCAATCGAAGGCTCCAGTTCAGACTGAGATGAGGAGATAGGGATGCCCCACTAGGATTGCTGAGGTCCCTCAGGAACCCCCTGCTCAGCCTCAGCCAGCTCCCACTATTGAGGCAAAATTCAGAGGAGCCATCACTATGCTAACTCAGTTGGTGGCCTCCTAGGGAAATAGCCATAATTCTCGGGCTCCTAGTTCTAGTTCACAGGAGCCCTCAGCTGCCACCCGGCTCAGGGACTTTTTGAGGATGAACTCGCCTGTGTATACGAGGTCGAAGGTGGAGGAGGACGCATGAAACTTCATTGATAAGATGTAAAAAGTTTTGAGGGCCATGCATGCGATCGGGATGGAGGGAGTTGAGCTTGCATCCTACTATCTGAAGGACGTGGCTAATATGTGGTACACTCAGTGGGAAGGGAGTAGAGGGGAGGATGCGGAGCCTACAACATGGGAGGAGTTTGAAGCCGCCTTCCTTGATCACTTCTTTATTCAAGAGTTGAGGGAGGCAAAGACGGATGAGTTCGTGAATTCAAAGTAGGGAGGGATGACTGTGAAGGAGTACAACCTTAAGTTTATCAAATTGTCAAGGTATGCTCCCAAGATGGTGAAAGATATGAGGTAGAAGATGAGGAGATTTGTGTCTAGCTTGGCTAGACATGTGCATAGAGAATGTAAGGTTGCATTGCTAATTCCAGGTATGGACATCTCCAGACTTATGGTGTATGCTAAGCAGATAGAGGAAGATAAGATAAGGGATAAATAAGAGCATTTGAGCAGGAAAGCGAAGTCAGTGGGACATGAGCCTAGCCCGCAGAGACAGACTAGCGGTGATAAATCTTATTTTTAGAAGAGACCATCACATCCCGCACCATCTGCAGCAAGTGCGCATGTGTAACCAACCAAGTATGATTAGAAGTCTTAAGGTCATCAGAATTTCGGAACCCCAGGCGCCCAATCTCAGGCCAATGTGACGCAAGGTATAAGGGGAAAGCCACCTTGCAGCAAGTATGGTAAGCTTCATCTCAGTGAGTGTCGTGTGGTCAAAGATATATGCTATGCTTATGGTCAAGCTGGTCATTTTAGTTAGGAGTGTCCTAAGAGGAGACGAGGTGAGGGGAGCGGTAGAGCTTAGTCTTTGATAGCACCCCCAGCGGGTAACCAGAAGAGGGGTACCACTATGGGTATAGGAGCCGGGACGGACCGCCATTATGCTATGGGTAACCGACAAGAGTAGGAGGCTGCAACAGATGTTGTCACTGGTATGCTTCATGTTTTACTTATGATATCTATGCATTGATTGCTCCGGGTGCCACGTTGTCTTTTGTGACCCCTTATGTGGCTAGTAAGTTTGG
>DF359838.1:28693-51910 GCA_000787875.1 Solanum virginianum
CTAAGAAAAAAGGTTTAGACCCACTATTTTCAAAGATTGTAGCGCAAGTTCTAAGAGAGAAAAAGGAGAGGAAAGTAGGGTTTCAGAGGCGAATTCAAAGTTCTTCAAAGATTCATCATTCCCAAGTATGTAAAGGCTATCCAAAAGCATGGAACTCATCTTCCATGTATCAATGTAGAGTTAGGATGACAAATTCATGATTAGAAGTATGAGTTCTTGAAAGTTCTTGAGTAATTACTTTAAGTTCTTGAATAACTACTTTAAATTCTTGAACAATTGCTTTAAATTCTTGAACACTATCTTGAATTCTTGCTTTAAATCTTTAAACTACAATTTTATATCATGAACTAATGATCATCACATTTAAAGTTACTTATATATTTATTCCATTATGTGTTGTGACTTAACCTTTAGAATTCCTCTCTATAAAGACTTGAAAAATGGACTTAGGGGGACGTTAGAGCCTTGATTGTCTGAGTATGATGTCTGAATGAGTCTGAATCCTAAGTTGAGTATGTTGAAGACAGTGATGGCTGAAATTATTGTTGATAGAGTTGAATGGGTATAATTCCCTTAGATTGGATAGATAGTCTTGCCTGTAGAGGTTAGATACTGAGAGTTCTTGATGGATTGATACACTTATGTACATATTGAGTTCTGAGAGGAGTATTAGCAACAAAATTGGTAAGAGTGATTCCCACTTACACCCATTAACTATGTGGCTAGCGTAGGAGAGGATTGGACCGTGAAAGCGGATGTTTCCTTTGTCCAGAAAGGGGACTTAACAAACTTTTGGATCCACTGACAGACTCGTCCTTTACTCCGGCAAGGTTCTGGACGGATGTGGCAACAACATCTCTTCGTTATATCATTACCACCTTATAGGTAGTGGTTGTCAGTTATAGAAACTCCCAGATAGGTTTCATGATGATAGAATTCTGTTGATGTGATTGTTTGATGTTTGATGGATAGCAAAGTGATAGAGTCTGGTCCTTTACTCTGAGGTGAGGGTGAATGATTGATGAGGGATTGTACATTGTTTCCTTTTTTTACTTTAGCCCATTTTACATATAATACATTCCATGTACTAATACCCCTCAAGCGCTGCATCATTTTATGACCCAGATACTATAGATCGAGGACTTCAGCAGCCCGATCGTTGAGGTTCAGAGCTTTTTATTCCCGATAGTAGTGAGTCCTCCCCAACATTCGAAGGATATTTCTTTTTATTGTTGGATAGTCCTTTTTACTTGATATTTTGGTAGCCATGGCCTGTCATGGTATCGTTTCAGACTGTAGTATAGAGACTTCACAAACATAGATGTTGACGTTGATGTCGGGGGTCCTTTTCCCTCTTCTTTTCTTTATATTATGACTTTTGTTATCTATTCCATTTCCTTATAATAGACTGAGATTGATAGTGTTGAGCCCACTGATAGAATTGTATCTTTATTGTTTTTTCTATTCCATTGATGAATGAATTGAATGATGGCAATGAGATTAGGTGGTCCACTTGGGGACTAGCAATAGTCTTCGAGTGCCAGTTATGTCTAGGATACCCTCCTAGGGCGTGACAGACATCTATTTTAATGTTAGGTTTTGGACATCTTTTCTTTTGATTTGGGTCTGTAATCATTAGTAAATTTGAACTATATTGTGCATGAATGCTTGATTTTGGTGATATGGTATAGATGCACAAACTTGAGTAGTGAATTGTGGTAGTTTTTACCTGTTGTAATTAGCTGTGTTAGTCATAGTTGAGTGATGGGGGCCCTATGATAGATGGATGACGACCGTCCTAAAGACATTCGTCAAATTGAGTTCATGTAGAGTTTGGCAGTGTGCAGAACGAGCATCGAGCGTGAACTTTTGAACACAGTTGAGGGTAGCCGCTTAAACCTTGTAAATCACTAGTGTATGCATGCTTAATTGAATGAATTCATGTGAATACCATAACAAGAACTCTAGTGCGAACCTTGTGATGAAGATGTGCCAAGAGTGATCGAGCTAATTGTGAGTCTCTGTTGTGATAGATTCGAGAACTTGCCCGGTAGGTAGAGTTGACTTGGTAGGAATCAGAACTAGAGGAGAGGATCTAGGCATTTCTTTGATAGATGAAATTAACCCTAGTTAGCCCTTGTTGAGCCTTAGCCTATTTTTTGACTACCACAATTCAAGCCAATCCCTTTTTCTTGATAAAGTATCCATTTTGATCCCAATTCCCTAGCGCTTGAGCACAGTGAATAAGAAGAAGGGGGGGCTCAAGTGGATACCTGAGGGTTGAAAAATAGTAGAGTGTCGAAAAAAATTTAAAAAAAGTGAGAAAAATTTTAAATTGGTTAGTAAATGTTGACCAAAATAGTGTTGGTCCGCATTGCCTCCGCATCACGGAGCAAACGCGGATGCACACTTTTTCAGCCACCAGAAATTAAAAAGGAAAGCTAGTTATTTAGTGTTAATCTGCAATGCTTCCGTGTCGCGAATCCATCACGGAGGCACACTGGTTTGGAAAAAATTGAAGAGAAAAATCTTCTTTTCGTTGTGCTTTTTCTTTTTTTCTTGTTTAGTCATTGTTTGTTTATGGTGTCTATGCTTTTGTAATGGGTTGATTTTATGGCTGATGGAAATAAATAGGAGTGCTAAGAGAATAAATTCACAAAGGGTAAAGGAGGTTGTGAATCAAGGAAGCATGAGAAGTCGTGAAGTGTGTGCTACGAACGCGTGGGAATTGAACCATGTCAGCCATATCCGTAAATGTATTCCACCGACCCATAGCCTACATTATACCCAAACTAAGACCTGTGTGATCCTTTAAGGAAATTTCAACTAGGTCTATGTTTATATTAAGGGCAAGCTTATGGAATCTAGGAGCAATTTGAGATATATTTTCAGAGAGTGAGAGTTGTTTGTGTACCTATTCTTAATCTTTTGAGTAGAGTTGTAGTGGTGTGCATAGGTAATTCTTTTTGGTGAGGGCACATGAATATTCAAGGTCAGTAACTAGAGGAACTGTTAATTATTCTGCATGAATCTGTATGTATATATGAGTGACAGGAACGAGTAGTTTTTGGCCAAGGCACCAAAAGTTATTCACTATTGTTCAGCGAGTTCCACTGCATGATGTTTGTTGTACATACTATCGCAGGGAGTCTCATGCATGCGTAGTAGTTTGCCTGAGGACGGACAAAACTCTAAGTGTGAGGTAGTGATCTTAGGCATATTTATATGCCTAATTAGCCAATAATGCCCATAAATAGAGTTACTTCGGAGCACAAATTAATAGAGTCTAGGTGTTTGAGTGTCGCTTTCTCTTATTTTGCTAACGTAGGGCCGAGTGCGCATGTTGGTTATGTTTTTGAAGGATTTTTCTTTGATTGGAAAGTTCGGAGTTCAACCCGGACTCAAGAAAAGAACACAGCTTGGATCTCGGAGGATAAAAGTTAGTAGAAGCAGCCAAAAGACCAAAAATCCACATGGCAGACTTGGGAAGAAGGTTTGTGGAAGCTGAAAAATGAAAAAAGGCACGAAGCCCAAAAATGTGCAAGGTCCGCGTCGCGGACTTGTGCAAAAGTTGTGCAGGATCGTCCAGTCAGCAATTTAAGCAAATAGTCAGAAATATAAGGGGTCCGCGTTGCGGACCTGAGGACCCGATGCGGAAAAGTCAAATTACAGGATTTTTATTATTACTCTATCTTAGACTTTAGGTTTTTACATTGGTTTTTACGCAAGAACTGCAGTAGGAGGCGACGGAGAACACTTTTCCATCATAATTTGGTTAGTTTAATCTTTAGATTTGGATTTTGATGTTTTCCACTTCATTCATGATGTATTCCATGTTCATGAATAGCTAAGTCTCCATATTCTGGAGTTGTAGCCATAGACTATGTGTAGTTCTTAACTTTTGATATCTATGAATGGTTTCTTTCGATTATTCCTATATTATTTTTATCTATACTTCAGAGTCTGGCCAAATAGGGAGTAAATTCATTGTTTACTTTGGATTTGAGAGATGTTGGAGTGGATAGAACACAATAGCATAGGGAGCTTGTTCAGTACTAGGAAACTAGGTTGATTCGTGTAAGGGAGACCCGTTACAACTACCCTTACATCTTGTTTGGTTCATGTACGGGAAGATAACTTTAATATATTTTTATTGGTTGGTCTATCCCCGCTCAACGATGTAATTAGGCAGTCAATAACGATAGGCCGGCAAAGGCATGCAACCCTCTTCAGGTAAATTAAACCCCATGAATCAATAATCAGGAAACCAGACATAGGTAGACATTGTTAAGACTAGACAGAGTCGTGATCGTTACAACCCTGGAATTGTCCATCCATTGATATCTTGTCGTGAAAATCAGATTAATTTACTAGCAATTTGTTCTTTCTAATTTATTTTGCTGAATCCCAAAACTCTTCTTACTATAAGCACCATAAACGTGATTATCGAGAATGATTACTAATTTCCATCAAATCCTTTGGGTTCGACAATTCGGCTCTTTAATTAGGACCACTATATTATTTGTGAGACCGCGTACACTTGCGTGTGATTGGAGAGCAACCTACATTCATCTATATCTAAGTAAAAATCACTTAAAAAAACAATTAGAAACACCCTCTTGTGATCCTCCATGAAGGTCCAAATTTGGATTGCGTTTCTAGATTGCATGTCATTTTGTCTAGCAAATTGGGTCCATCCACGAGTGAAAACTTTGATATTCACACCACAACTGCAGCATTGCTACCATCTCTCCGCCGGCCTTTCAAAGGAATTTCAAATGATCGGCTCTCTATTTCATAAAGCAACACTTTTTGTCCGGTGAGGCTCTCCAATAGGTGGAGATCACTATCACTGAGCAAGCAACCCTTATAAATCTAGTTCAACACTTTGATATAATAAATATTAATTTGTTAATTAAATAATAACTCTATAATATAATATTTTTTATGATTATGATAAAATTAATATAATAAATAATAAATTATTAATGAAATAATATCTCTATAAAATAATTTTTTTAATGATTCTGATAAAATTAATTTAAAGAGATTTATTGTATGTTAGTATTAATTAATACTATTGAAATTATAATTTTTATTTATAGTAATAATTATGTAGGTCATGATCAAGGTTCTGGAAGAATTGCAAGACCAATTGTTGTAATATGAAACCTTGATTTTATTTTCTGAACTCTTATTGGTAGATAGAAAATTTTAAGTAGTTTAATTCGAAGTTCTATAATATTAACAAAGCTCTATTATCATTTTAAATTTGTCTTATTAAGAATTTTATACATTTTAACAAGGGTTTTATGACAAAAATGACATCTTCTTCTAAAACCAATAACTTTTTAAGGAGAATTTGATTTTAAATTAATTAGTTGATTTGGTCCAACCTAGTACTTTATTTAAAAGTGTGAAGACCTTTAGAGATGTTATTTGAACTTTTTGGTCTTCATTAAAATACTCTACTTTAGATAAAATTATTTTTTCACCATTTTTCTCTAAATTATTAGTTAATTATATTTATAATATTGACTTTTAAAATATATGGAAGACTTCTAAATTTTTCTTATTTGATAAACTTCTACTTTTCCTTATTTGAATCAAGAAAATGCCCTACAGTGGCTAAGAAAAATTCTAATTTATCATAGGTTCTAATTAGTTATAATGACCCATTAAACTATTTTTGAGAATTGTCCTCTTGTTTTCTTAAAATATCTTTCCCGTAAAAATTTTAGTGGGTATTTCGATAACTAAGACTAAAAGACTACGTATTATTGAAGGGGGGAGGAAGACAAAACTTATTGGTTGTATATCTTGGGGGATGAACAAAAATTAGTGGAATCCATAGAATCTTGGACTAACTTTATTATAAAGATTTGTTTACTAATTGATAAGGAGACAAGAACTAGTGAAAAATTTCTATCTTTAATAAAGAAAACCCACTGAATGATATTTTTGCTGCTTAGAGTAATATATATATAGGACCATATACATTATTTCTTTAGCAAATTAATGAGATTAGAAAATAAAGAAGCAGAAGGGTTTGGCGAGGCTCACCTGCATTGTCGACAGCTTCCAGGTAAAGAATAAACTTTTCCTCCAAATGCCATCTTTGGGGGTGGTGACGTGTAGTTTCAAGAAGCCAGGAAATGTTAATTTTTTAATTTACTTCTAGATGGTGACAAACAACAATTAAAGTAAATTGTTTTTACATGCTGGAACATTAATGTAGAAGAAATTATTGGTTACCAACAATTATGTAGATGTCTAACATATAGTGAAAGCAATCACCAACAATTATGTAGATGTCTAACATATAGTGAAAGCAATCAGTAGATTCATTATTTGCAAATATAAAAAGAAGAGGCGGCCATCTCTACTGAAATTATGAGCTACACATGTTACTTAGTGTGTTGTATTTATATATTTTATAATTTAGTATTTACTGTTATTAGTAATCAAAGATTTCTTAAGAGTTGTTCTCTAGGAATTTACAAGTGGACGAGCTGATTATTGTGATCGTGAGTTTAGGGGTTATACTAAATTAATGCTATAGAAACCTTAAGGGAGAGGATAAGAGCAATTATGTATGATTATGTTTCTTGGACAGATAGTGGGTTAAAAGAGAATATAAGGGATGCTTGGTGTTTACTGGATGGACCGCCAAATTGCAAACTGCACCTACACATTCATTAAATTGGAATATTTCTTATAGTTCTAAACCATTTTTATATAATATATATGTATGTATATGTCTTCCACCAGTTCACGTTTTTCCAGTAATATTGGGCCTTCGTTAGTCGAACTTATTATAATGTGTCTTCAGACGTATACATGTATATATGCTTTCTTATATTATTTGGAAGAATTATGATTTAACCTTAGAATTGATTAATTTAGATGAGTTTTTGAGTTTAGGCTAGACATATAGTAGTTTAGGTGTTGTAAGTTTTGAAATTTTATTGTGAATTATTTTTTGATTAGATCGTGGTGCTACAAACTCTATTTTAAAGAGAAAGACAAAGGTGCTTGATTGATCGTGGTTCGATAAAGGCAAGTGAATTTTCAAAACTTTATAATTCTCAAATTATCCTTTCTCCTACGTGTGATACATGAAATATTTTAGTATTATAAGAAATGAGGTGATTAAGATATGAATGTGAGTTGTGCCACTTGAATTGAAAAATGTGGTTAAGTGATGAGAATTCTATATTTTTGAGATATAATGTTGTGGTTGGTGATTATGAATGGATTGTTTGTGGAATTCATCTCATGTGCATTCACTGCATGTCATACATATTTGCATCAGTTCTTGATATGAATATGAGTAAGATGATAACAATTGGGGCGGATATCTTTACCGGCCGAGATATGATGCCGAGGTCTTTGCCGGCAAAATTGTGATGTTAAAATATTTACTTGTGATATTGTGACGCTGAGGTCCTTGCCGACGAAATTATGATGTTGAAATATTTTGTGATGCCGAGGTCTTTGCCAGCGATAATATTATGCCGAGGTCTTTATCGGCGGTGATGTGATGTTGAAATATTATCAGAGATGATATGATGCTGAGGTCATTGTCGGCGATTATTGCATAAGCATTGCATCTCATCATTGCATATTCTTGCATAAAATGATGTCATTCTTGTAATTGATTGTGTTATCTCTTGTGAGTTGTAGTTTGTGCTTTGGAATTTTGATATTGTGAAATACTATCTTTATTATTATTATTATGTGTTGCTGGACTGGACTGGTTTTCTATGCATGTTGTAGTCATGGAGGTCGATTGGGACAAAAAGAGTTTGCGTATTCTATTAGACTTACTTCGTTTTGTTAGTTGACTTGCTGGCTACTGCGTTGTATTTGGTACTCACCCCTTGCTTCTACACTTGTGTAGGTTGTGAGCCAGGACAATGAATAGTATTTGTTGACACTCAATTTTTACTCTCCACAATACGAATTAATTATGGAGCTTTTAATATTGACAATTTGAAATAATTGATTTTAAAAATATGAAAAAAATACTTTTCAAATAAATACCTTTTTATTTTAAGAATTATTATTTCGGAATTGATTTGATTTAGTTCAGATTGATAATATTAAATGCTCTTAAATTAATTTGTATTAATTCATCATGTAGTCAAATTAGTCAATCGAATTCATTTTGATTACTTTTAATTGGGCGAAACTGAAACCGAATTGGCCAAGTTTAAAATCAAATACCCGTACCTTTGAACCCAAATTTTCAGCTTTCTTTTAGACCCAATTCATTTAAGACTAAACCCAATCCATTTCTTTGGCCCAATACCCCTTAACCTGGCCAATTTCCCTTTATTTTCAGCCTATGCTATTATACTCATTACACATATTATACATATATTCCCTATGTGAACCCCACGTGCCCCCAATCCCTTTTTTTTTCTTCTTCTTCTTTCTTTTTCCCTTACGTGTACACCCAATCGACCACATCTTCTTCTTCCTCAAAACAACAACACCTGACAAACTCCAATGTTCCCTCAATAAACTCCCTCATACGTGTCTCTCTTTCCTCCTTCCCAGTAGTATTCCATGGAGAGGAATCCAATAGAAGGCATCATCTCAGTCCTGTCGAGGCTTTTCATCCAAAATCAACGGTTGCAATCGAGGATCCGTTGAGAATCCTCACAACTCAGCATATCTGGAATTTGAATTTTGAATTCAATTTGAGCCGTAAATCCCGATTTTACCCATCATCTTTTTCCTCCCGTTTTGCCCTAATTTTGGGTCTATATATTTCCTCATCCATCACTATTTGGATGGGGGGTTTCTTTATTTTTTCAATACACTACATCTATTTGAAGAGTTGAGTAAACTTTTCCAGAAATTGGTTCAGTTCTGAAGATTCTTGAGTTTGGGAATTCCCGTTTGAGCTTGAAGGTTCTCAAAGAAAGCTCTGTTTGATGTGGAAGTTCGGCTCAAGTTCAAGGTCTCAGGTTGCTGCCTCAAAAAAGGTAACACCTTTATTTTCCTTATCACATTTTCGTTCAAGTGTCATACGTTGTGAAAATCTTGAAGCTATTGAATTTTCATGCTTGTTTTGAGTTTGTTTTTAACTAGAAATGCCATATTTTGATGAGTAAATGCTGTTGTACTGTTGTTATTGGTCGCTGAGACATTTTTTGAAATCACAGAGTCACATTTGAGCTTAAGAGTCCTGTTTTAATGTGGTTTCATGCTTCTATTTAAGACTTTGTTGTGTTTGATCGATTTTAAGCTTTTCCAGTTAAGTGATGTTTTAAAACAGTCGTTTGTGCTATTCTAGAATGGCCTGTGAACTTACAATTCTTGATTGAGTTCACTCTTATCTTGCACCTTTGTTTCTGTCCCGATTTCCCTCGTGGAATACATTGTTTACAGTCTCTTGTCATGGCTTCTCACCTATTTTGGGGTATCGATTGTAGATTCTAGATGACTGATACCCTGTCTAGTTCTCTCCTTAGCATTCCTGCCTTTAGATGTTTGTTATGTCGACTTTAGTGTTGATATTAGTTGTATAAGGATATTCGGAAAGACTGCAGTCCCCTCTTGTACTGTAAATCTTCCATGAAGAAGGGATTTGGTCATTTTCTTGTTTATTACAGAGAATATGGTTATTTGAATGATATTTACACCCTGTTTGGTTTAGATGTTGTCTATGCCATCGTGTTTAAACTATTTTAGGTCTGGTTTGTGTTGGTGAAGCAATTAATCAGCCTAGTAGTAGCCTATGTTCTGTTATTAGTGTGTATGTTATATTTTCTTTTGTTCGGTTGAAGGTGTTTGGTTGAGGATGTATAGGTTTAGAATATCAGATAGTGTCTTAATTTTGGGCTCATATCTGTTGAATATTCTGTTCATCCAAATGTCGATTTGGTTATTGGTAAGTTCCAACTTATATTGATTTGTTGGTTTCAAGACAATGCATCTCATGTTCTGTGAACATATATTATTGAAAGTGTGTGATTGCTTTCAGTTTTTCCTTATGCTAAGAAAGTCATCATTTGCCCCAATTGTTTAAAATAGAATGATTTAAAATGCTCTAGTCAAATTATGTGATACCTTCACTCCCGACCTCAAATAAGTGTGATCAAGGAAATCCTTTTGCCACTTCTCAGCAAATTCAGAGGGCTTCATTCACTCGTCTAACTCAGATGTTCCCTTTGTTTACACCCTTGCTCCTTCAAAGTTCCAATTATGATACATCATACTCCACCAGTCTATACCTATACTCCACCTGTTACCAAGATTCATGGATTTTACCATCAAGATGCTGATCACTATGTTGAAATTGAAAATGATGCAAAAATTGTTGATGTTGAAGCGATGAATAGGAAGATAAAAGTCTTGGAAGATGGTATGAGAGACCTTCGTAGACTCAATAGTAATCAAAGTATGAGATACGAAGAGTTATGCACATTCCCAGATGTTGAGCTACCCGTGGACTCAATAGTAATCAAAGTGTGAGATACGAAGAGTTGTGCACATTCCCTGATGTTGAGCTACCACCTGGTTACAAGATTCCAAAGTTTGAAAAGTTTGATGGATCAGGAAATCCTTTCTTTCATTTGAAAGTCTATTGTGGAAAGTTGATTGGAGTTGGGAGTAATGAAGGGATAAGAATCAAATTGTTCAATCAAAGTCTGACTGGAAAAGCTTTGGAATGGTACTCCAAGCAAGATTTGACTAAATGGTGCACTTGGGATGATTTGGCCAATGTATTTATGGATCATTACAAGTTTCATGTTGAGATCTCTCCTGACAGAATCTCCATTATGAAGCTAAGGAAAAAATTGACAGAATGCTTCCGAGAATATGCCATAAACCGGAGAGAAGAGGCATCTAGGGAACATCCATAAATGGGAGAAATAGAGATGATCACCTACTTCATTCAAGCTCAAGACCTAGAATACTATGAACGAATGGTGATAATGGGTGGAAAGTCATTTGTTTAAGCTATCAAAGCTGGAGAAATGATTGAGCATGGCCTTAAAATGGAATGAATTACAAGTTTGACATCATCTCAATTCAACAACAGAGCATTTCAAACTGGTTCATTTGGAAATGGAAAGAAGGAGGAAAAAGAAGTTACGACAGTAATGACGCAGGGATCTACCTCATATCATCATGTACCACCTCTAGGCTATCCCAATGCATAGTACCCTATCTACAACACGCAAGCAGTGCGTCGTGCTCCATGACCAATGCAAAACAATGCACCTCGTCCTAATTTTGAGAGAAAACCTCCTCGAGTCTTCACTCCATTGGCGAAGAGGTTAAAGATAGCAGGAATACTCTGCCCAGTAGAATCTAAGGTTGTCAACACTTTAGCTATTTGGTATGCCCCGAATAAGTGTTGTGCTTATCGCTTAGGGGCTGCTGGGAATGATACTGAAAAGTGTATCACCCTTAAGCACAATATTCAAGATTTGATTGATAACAAGGAAGTTGAACTTGCACATGCTCCTAATGTGAAAAACAATCCACTTCATAAGCACAAGGAGTAGTTAGTGGCGAAACCCGTTGCAAAAAAGAGTTGACATTTGCTAGAGGTCATGTTTTTGCATCTTCTAGTCCTGCTTTGAAGTTCAATGTTTCTTTTCCTTATAATCATATCTTATTGCTTTCTATCTTTTATAATAGCACATTATGGTTTCATTTCCTTTGTAATATTCTTCCTTTGTAATGTGAACTATTTTTGTCCCGATTTCCCTCGTGGAATACATAGGCGACCTTTATTGGCTTCGGTCACATTATCTAAAAAAATTTTAATTTCCCTTTTATCTTGGAACTACGTTTGACTTGATTCCTGTCTTAGCAGAATACATAGGTACCACATCGGCTCGGTCATATTCCCCATAAGATTTTCATTCATCTTTATAATAGAAACTGGGCCAGAATTTTGAGAAGATCTCAAAATTCCTTAGAAGAAGACTTTTTCCAACAAGTCAGAGTTAGAGGAGCATTAAAGTTCAACTAGGGCAGATTTTTGAGGTTCTCTCAAAAATCAATCAGAAACTACAAGAAAGTTAAGACTTTTTCTATGTTCTAAACTGGGGCAGAATTTTGAGGAGGGTCCTCAAAAATTCTATCAAACTTACATTTCAAGACAAATTCAGCGTGTAAATCAGATGACTAAAAAGTATCAAGACGGCAAGGCAAAACCAACATAGATCGGTCTCTCAAAACTAAAAATTTTTCTTTGGATGTAGGAACTATAAAGTCACAAGGCACCGTTAGCCCTATACTAGCCTTATCATGATTAAGATGACTTCTTCTTTACTCGTTTCCTGGATATATCCTCAGTATTCTATTCATTTATAAATTTCTTCATATTACTCTATCGTGATTTGTAATATATTTTCTTAATATCACAAATAATATAGCCTGGCATGATGGCCAAGATTATAAGATTTCATCCAGACCAATACAAGCGGAATGACTTCACCTTTTAACTTTTTCTCTGTTATGTCATTTATTTTAATAAGTTAATTTTTGTTATTTGAACTTTACAGGCATCGTCACTAGAATTGAAGGCAATTTTTAAAAGATTGTCTTAAATTTTGAAGAATCAAGCCAGATGTTCACAAGAAAGGAGACACAAGTTAATCTTTTAAAAAAGTTATTCTGGCGCCAAGAACTCAATTTAACGATTTATCTATTACTTTTTCTAACCCTTCGTTGTTTCAGTTTTCATGCTTCCTATTGACATATTATTCTATGCAAATTCTGTTAACTTTCAAAATATAGAGTGTCACTTTCTTCAACATGACAGTTAAAATCATTATTGGAGCGTCACTGTCTTCAGTATGACATGTTACATTATTGGAGCATTTGCCTTTAGTGTGACATATTAACTTATTATTGGAGCATCACTGCCTTTAATGTGATACGTTATATTATTATTGGAGCATCACTTCCTTCAATGTTACACATTATTATTGGATCATCACCTCGTTTAGCGTGACATATTATTTTATTATAGGATCGTCACCTCCTTAAATGTGACATATTATTTTATTATTGGATCGTCACCTCTTTCAGCATGGCATGTTAACTATTATTGAATTGTTACCTCCTTCAGCATGACATATTATTTTATTATTGGACTGTCACGTCCTTGAGTATGACACATTAACTATTATTGGAGCATCACTTCCTTCAATGTTACACATTATCATTGGATCATCACCTCGTTTAGCGTGACATATTATTTTATTATTGGACTGTCACGTCCTTGAGTATGACACATTAACTATTATTGGAGCATCACTTCCTTCAGCATGACAGTTAAATTCGGAGCATTATTTCCTTCAAGATGACATGTTAAACTATTATTGGAATGTCACCCCCTTCAACGTGACAATTAAATTATTATCGGAATGTCATTTCCTTCACTATGACACGCTAAAGTTATTATTGGATCGTCACCTCTTCAGGGTGACATGTTAATCTATTATTGGATCGTTATCTCCTTCAAAATGACATATTAAACCAGGTTTGCACAACTTGTATTCATATTTATGTTTCATTTACTACTAACATGTTTTATCTCAACCTTTGTGGAGAGCATCCGAAAGGATAAATTCTCAAACAAACCACAGGTGTGGACGTCATCAAGTAGGATGCAACATAACATAGAACTTTTTCTTAGCAGCGAGCTGGAACATAGTCTGAAGAGGGGCGTCAAACTCTTCAGACGCGAGCTGACACCACAATCCAACCACACTCCTATCAGAAGGCATGTGGGTATTTCTTTAAGTTCTTCAGTTTTTAGTTTCGTGTCTAGGCGATCTTGATTCTTACTAGAAGCAATCTTTTCATTCCGAATGACAATATACTAAGAGTTTTTGAAAATTATATCCGTTTAAGTTCTTAATTATAGGTGTGAAGTGCAACACATTTATGGTTAAGAGGTTCCAAGCCTCTTTTTCTCAATTCGATTATTTGCCACTCATTCTGAACCAAATGTTATCTTAGCATAAGATATTTCCTTTTCGACCGATTGAGTCAAACTACAAGCAACCTGATTCCTAAGTCCAAGGATATATAGGCGGGATCTATTTTGAAAACTCAGCTATATTCTAACATTTGCTATTAAAATCTCATTCTCAAGCAATCTAATTTCTCCACAATTCGATATTGGAATAGCTTTTGAATTCTTTCAAAAATCGTGCGTAAAATCGAGCGTCTTGAATTACAAGTGGCCTGAATTCTCATGTAACACCTAAGATATGTAGGAAACCCAAAACCAGGATTCGACCGTAATTTTCCAAAGTCCGTACCAAGAGCCTTTTGAGAAGATGAAGATGTGGTCACGAATCTTCTTCGGCGAAAAATTATCCTATATATATATATATATGTTGAACTCCCTTCGATTAGTTTGTGTGTTTACTTTTTAAAATTTTAAACCCCCTGACAGAAAATCTTGGATCCGCCACTGAATATGAGATGGAGGTAATAGAATATAAAGGACAATAAAGAATTTGTTTCAATGCCAATCTTAACTAGTCATTGTTGATACTCAATTTTTACCCTCCACAATACGAATTAATTATGGAGCTTTTAATTTTGACAATTTGAAATAATTGATTTTCAAAATACGAAAAAACACTTTTCAAATAAATACCTTTTTATTTTAAGAATTACAATTTTAGAATTTATTTGATTTAGTTCAGATTGATAAAATTAAAAGCTCTTAAATTAAATTGTATTAATTCGTTGTGTAGTCAAATTAATCAATCGAATTCATTTTGATTACTTTTAATTGGGCGAAATTACAATCAAATTGGCTAAGTTTTAAATCAAATACCTGCCCTTGAACCCAAATTTTCAACTTTCTTTTAAACCCAATTCATTTAAGACCAAATCCAATCCATTATTTTGGCCCAATACCCCTTAACCGACCCATTTCCTTTTATTTTTAGCCTCTATTATTATACTCATTACACGTATTATACATATATTCCCTACGTGAACCCTACATGCAACCAATCCCTTTTTCTTCTTTTTCTTTCTTTTTCCCCTACGCATACACCTAATCGACCTCATTTTCTTCTTTCTCAAAATAACAACACCCGACAAACTTCAACGTTCCCTTAACAGACTCCCTCATACGTGTCTCTCTTTCCTCCTTCCCAGTACTAATATGTTGAGAGAAAACCGACAGATGGCATCATCTCAGTCTTGTTGAGGCTTTTTATCTAAAATCAACGGTTGCAATCGAGGATCCATTGAGAATCCTCACAACTCAGCATATTTGGAATTCAAATTTTGAATTCAATTTGAGCCCTAAATCTCGATTTTACCCATTATTTTCCCCTCCCATTTTACCCTAATATTGGGGCTATATATTTCCTCATCCATCACCATTTGGATAGGGTAGGGTGGGGGGTTCTTCATTTTTCCAATACACTAAAACTTCTATTTGAAAAGTTGAGTAAAATATTTTAGAAACTGGTTCAATTATGAAAATTCCTAAGTTTAGGATTCTAGTTTGAGCTTGAAGGTTCTCAAAGAAAGCTCTATTATGTGTGGAAGTTCGGCTCAAGTTCAAGCTCTCAGGTTGCTACCCCGAAAAAATTAACACCTTTGTTTCGCTTGTCTCATTTTCGTTTAAGTGTCATATGCTGTGAAAATCTTGAATCTATCGAGTTTTCATGCTTGTTTTGAGTTTGTTTTAACTAGAAATGTCATATTATGATGAGTAGATGTTGTCGTATTATTGTTACTAATCGTTGAGACATTTTTTGAAATCACGGAGTCGCGTTTGAGCTTAAGAGTCCTGTTTTAATACTGGTTTCATGCTTCCATTTAAGACTTTGTTGAGTTTAGTCGATTTTAAGTTTTTCCAGTTTAGTGATGTTTTAAAATATCATTTGTGCTATTCTGAGATGGCGTATGAACTTACGATTATTGGTTGAGGTTACTCTTATCTTGCACCTTTGTTTCAGTCATATTACTGTTGAGCATGTGAATGTTTTGGGTTGTTGTGTATTATTTCATTTCTGTCTTCTTCTAGCCATATTTGCTATCGATGAATTGTTCGTCAATATCTAGTATGGTGTCTGTTTGTCCTTTCGCTAGCTGTAAATGTCACTGTCTGGTTATTTTTCTTTAGGTATCATTCATATAGGTTTTGGGAATACTAGTGCAATGTCATGAAGCATATATTGAGCATCTATTTCGTTTAGCTTGAATGACATTAACAAATCTTTCAGACCCTAATTCGAGTCTTTTAAAGTTTATGTTTACAGTCTCTTGTCATGGCTTCTCACCTATTTTGGGGTATCGATTGTAGATTCTAGATGAAAACCCTGTCTAGTTCTCTCCTTAGCATTCCTATGTTTATATGGCTGTTATGTCGACTTTAGTGCTGATATTAGTTGTATAAGGCTAATTGGAAAGCGTGCAGTCCCCTCTTGTACTGTAAATCTTCCATGAAGAAGGGATTTGGTCATTTTCTTGTTTATTATAGAGAATATGGTTATTTGAATGATATTTACACCTTGTTTGGTTTAGATATTGTCTCTGCCATCGTGTTTAAACTATTTCAGGTTTGGTTTGTGTTGGTGAAGCAATTAATCAACCTAGTAGTAGCCTATGTTCTATTATTAGGGTGTATGCTATATTTTCTTTTGTTTGGTTGAAGGTGTTTGGTTGAGGATGTATAGGTTTAGAATATCAGATAGTGTCTTATTTTTAGGCTCATATCTGTTGAATATTCTGTTCATCCAAATGTCAGTTTAGGTATTGGCAAGTTCCAACTTATATTGATTTGTTGGTTTCAAGAAAATGCATCTCATACTTTTGTGAACTTATATTATTGAAAGTGTGTGATTGCTTTAAGTTTTTCCTTATGCTAAGAAAGTCATCATTTGCCCCAATTGTTTAAAATAGAATCATTTAAAATACTCTAGTCAAAATTATTCAGTCATTTCCTCCCTTCTTTTACATGTGATTCACTTTGGTGTCCTAAATGGGCTCCTCTCATATCATTTGCACCTCGTTGGGCCATGGAGGCCCAACAGCCTTCTTTGAGTCAGCCCAAATTCTCAGGACAAGGAAGATACATATTAAGGGAAGCTTCAATGAAGGCTTTTGAAGGCAAAATCAGCATGTACAAAGTGATATACACAGTTAATACACTAAGTGTATACCACAGGAAAAAATGGGCCAAGCCCAAAGAGCAGCAGCAACCGCCTTTGATGGAAATGAGCTAAAGTCCCAAAACTCTCAATCACTTTCTTTTACTTTATTTGTGTATTTTATTGTATTTATTTGAATACTAACCTTTATTGTTTTATTTTTAATCTAATTAAATTCCTCAAAGTTAGCCATTTGTGTTATTTTATTTAAATTTTATTTTGCGGTTCTTTAATTCAAAAAATGCATGTCTACGTCTTTTAACACTGTGCCATTTTAGTTTAAATTTTAGAAACCCATTTTTCTTATTTTAAAAGTGGTCAAATTGAATGCGGCTAGATTTTCAAATTCCATTTTTAAACATTGATCTTTTCGAAGTTAGTCAAATGAGTTTAAATCGCCGGTCAACCGCGAGTTAGTAGTTTTTTTTTCAACCACGAGTTAGCAACCATTGTTTTTTTTTTAAGTTAGTCAAATTAGTTTAAATATTCGGTCAACCGCGAGTTAGCGGCCATTTTTTAGTGATTAATTTCTTCTCAAAAGTGAAAATTGAACCCTTACCCATTTCTCTGAAATTTTGAGACTTTTTCTGTTAGGGTCTTAAAATTCTTTTTGAAGTTTTCTTAATTTCTTTAAAAATTAAGTGATGACTTTGTTTTTCTATTTTTGAAAAAAAATTGGCTTTCCTTATTAATTAAGTTTATTAAGTTTTTTAAACTAATTTTTTCCTTAAAAGTCATTTTTTACGATTTAACAGTATTTTTCTTGATCATCCGAGGCTTCCCGGGAGACGTAGAGAGGTAGTTGTTGTCATCTGGCTGACTCTCTTGTTCCTATTGCTTCTATGCTTTGTTCTATTCGAGAAGAAAGATAGTTTGGACTTGCATTTCTTTGATTCTCTATATTAATAGTGTCTTGTACACGTGACAACCAATCCTTGGGTGGTAATTAAGTTTATGAAAATTTTTAGCTTTAGTTATCTACTCTATTGAATAACTTCCGCGTGTTATATCTATTTTTCCTTTGGATTAAGGCTGACTTATTCTGATGAGATTGAACAAGTGCCGTCATGCCCATTTTTGGGTCGTGACATTAGCGATAAAATCTTTATATATAAGACCTTTACAAATAAATAATTTATCAAAATTACTTTTATAGTGAACTATTTATCTTTTATTTATTCAAGATTCATTTTGAATTAGAATTTCTTTTATATTAGAATTCATTCTTGATTTTGGACTATCTATCTATCTATATCTATACTATACTCCTTCCTTTCATATTAAGTTACTCCCTCTGTTTCATATTAAGTTAGTTGTTAGCGAATTTTTGATGTTTCAAAATAAGTGAATTGTTCACTTTTCAAGGGATATATTAGAAATTTTTTTCAATTTTACCCTTCACTAATTAAGTTTCTAAGGTTAAGTTTTGTATGAGAAATAAATGATGTATTAAATGAGTGTGTGGAGTTTGAAAAGGGTAAAAATGAAAAAAACATGATTAAATTTTATCGTTATTTCTTTTTCTTAACATGTGTGAAATGACCTAACAATTCACTTAATATGAAACAGAGAGAGTAATTATTAGGGAATTTTTTATGTTTCAAATAAGTGAATTGTTCACTTTTCAAGGGATATGTTGAAATTTATTTTCTAATTTTACCCTTCATTAATTAAGTTTCTAAGGTTAAGTTTTGTATGAGAAATAAATGATGTATTAAATGAGTGTGTGGAGTTTGAAAAGGGTAAAAATGAAAAAAACATGATTAAATTTTATCGTTATTTCTTTTTCTTAACATGTGTGAAATGACCTAACAATTCACTTAATATGAAACAGAGAGAGTAATTATTAGGGAATTTTTTATGTTTCAAATAAGTGAATTGTTCACTTTTCAAGGGATGTGTTGAATTTTTTTTCCAATTTTACCATTTATTAATTAAGTTTCTATGGTTGAATTTTGCATGAGAAATAAATGATGTATTAAATGAGTGTGTGGAGTTTGTAAAGGGTAAAAATGAAAAAACATGATTAAATTTTATCTTTATTTCTTTTTCTTAATATGTGTGAGATGACCCAATAATTCACTTAATATGAAACGGAGGGAGTATTATATTAAAAGTGTGAAGGTCCTTAATGTTGTTTGAACTTTTTGTCCCTTATTAAAAGACTTCACTTTATACGAAATCGTCTTTTCATCAATTTTTCACAAATAAAATTTTAATTACATGAACATTAAGTATTAGAAGAATTAACAATTAAGGAATCCTACAATATATATGATAAAAAAAGAACTCCTATTTCATGTATAAATGTAACTCCAAGTCCAATAATTTGGAGACTAGATATAGCCAACAATATAAGCTTTCTAGGAAAAACTTATTTCATGTCCAAAATTGTTTCATGCAGATTTTTTTTTGTTTGATTTAGGTTAGATTATTTTTTTTGTCTTTATTCTTTATATTAATTATGAATTAATATCTTATAATAGATAAATTTTCTGGACAAATTTTTATGTATCCTTCTAATAATTTTTATATATGTCAATTATATTGTTATGAATTTATTTTCATGTACTTTCATTTAAGTTTTTGTACTAATTGTGATTCATTTTAATTCTAGTTTTTGTTTATTTATGTAAAATTTTTGTTAAACATAGTTTTGGCTAGGTCCATGACATGTATTTTTTTATCTCTGATTCTTAATTTTGTAAAGAAAGAAAAAAAGTTGATTAGTTTTTGATATGATATTAACTCAAATTTCCCCCCTAAAAAATAAGGGCATATGGTTAAGGTTTAAGGAATTTTTATGATTTACCTTTTCATTGTAATAATATTATTGGAAGACATTATCGATACTAAGGAGCAATTATCACGTTTTTCTTTGTTATGCCATGGTTATAGTTTTGTGACGAAATTATAATATTCAAAATTTGACATATTGTTTTACTCCTATGTGAGCTGGATTGACAAAGTGTTGGCGGTAAATCAATTTCTAGCTTTACTTATGTGATATCATCTGTTACAGCAACTCAACTGTCATTATGGATTAATTATCAATTTTGATTTTATAATCTTTTAATTGGTTCTTTTTCATTATCATGGTGTTTGGTTCTAACAATTGATATTAGTGCTGAACAAAATCAAATCGAAAATCAAACTAAATCGCAAACCAAGTCAACCCGAGAAAAAAATCTGACTATATTTGGGTTGCTTTGATTTTGATTTTAAAAAACCAACCCGAGGCCAAACCAAACCTATTGCCAAAAAATCAGATAATTACTTTAGGGGGTTCGCTTCTGGGTACTTGGTATCAGAGCCATGGGGGGAAGTAAGGATTATTATTCTTGTTTTTAACTTGCTATTATATTGTACTGTCAGATATTTTCTTTAAAAGATGAATTAAATTATACAAATTGGTAGGATCCATTTTATTATAAGGTCTTTATGCAGATGGTACTGTGATCTACCCAGATCTACACTGTAAGAGGTATCCCTAAGGACTGGCTGGACTGCTATTAAAGACTTAGTGGACTTACAGATGATTATTTATAACCTTTGGATTATCTAATTATAGAACTTCTTAAAATGAAAAAGATCTAGCCTTTATGTATAAAATTAAGTCTATTGACTTAACTATCAAATCTAACTCTTCCGTATAATATTGAGTTAAGAACTTCAATAATTTTCTTTATGGAACCTATTGGTCTCTTGATCCAAGGACAGGGAGCATTTAAGTCTTTATTGTTGTTTGCTTAACTAATTCTTTTTTAGCAGATATCATCATGTCTTTCTTTAGTTCCTTTTCCTCCTCCTCTAAAACTCTCTCTGCTTCGACCCCATCTTCCTCCATTTTACCCAATTCCAAGCTCAAGAAAGAGATTAGTTTCTCTGATTTGCAGCAATCCATTGACGACTGGAAGATCCCAAAACATCCCCAGTCTACCATTTACAAATCTTCTAGGTGGCCATTAACAAGTGACTACCATATTTCCACCATTGAACAAACAATCCCTCTTGAGTCAGATCATGAGGATATCAAACTTCTCAACCCCAAGTCTATAGAAAAATATAGAAGAAAATACAATTATCTTCACTTTGAACCTGTCCAGATTGCCGCTAAGCCTCTTTCTAGGGAAAGTCTAAATACTTCTCTTCTTCTTTGTCTTAAGGACTCAAGGTTTTTGGACTTCAATGACTCTATCCTAGGAATGGTAGAAACCAATCTCTGTAGTAGTCCAATCTATCTTGATTGCTTCCCAAATTTCACTGTATCTCTCAAAGATATGAACATCTTAGATTCCTTGACTCTGAAACTGTTATGGTCCAATTTATCTTGATTGCTTCCCAAATTTCACTGTATCCCTCAAAGATAAGAACATCTTAGATTCCTTGACTCTGAAAGTCAAAACTTCCAATTACAACACCAAAACTGGGTATCTCCCCATAGCAATTATTTATAGGGTCCAATAAAAGGCCATGAGTTCAGCCTTTAACACTGGTGCTATGAGAAGTAGCTATAAAGGCAAAACTATTCTTATCAAAACGAATCTCCAACGATCTCATCTATCTGTACCCAAGCCTATCTCTTAGAATCAAGTTTCTTTACCTCAGAACTGGTTGTTGCAGGATGCAACCCAAGCTGAGAAACCAAATAATACTACCATCTCACAGATCCAACAGTCTTCTAGTGGAACTATCTCAATTTCTTTTCAAAGATCCCTTAGCCAAAGGGTCTCCACCTCCCCGACTATCCCATCTAAAGCAACGAGACACTCGGTATCTTCATTTCCTACTAACATTAAAACTGTTAAATTTGATTGCAAGATCCCTCAGACCAGCTACTCGGTAAAAACCTCTACAATCAATGATGACCCGTCAAAATCCCCTACCTATTCATCTTTGGGTGCAGAACTGGCGGTTTTGACACAAGATTTTCAAATTGACAAAGAAAACCTTAGACGAGAGTTTTACTCATCCAAAAATATTTTGAAAAGGACTTGGTTCTTCAATAATTTCAAATTTCAAAAATAATGAGAGAAAAGATTTTCAAGAAATTCATTATGATGTTTTAAACTCTGTCCAGAAACAAATTCATTTCTTTGAGTGATTTGAAGATTATACAGATTACCACCATTTAAAATACCATTTTTCAAAATCAACAAATGTTTCAAAAGTATGGAGAACCCTTAACGGAGGAGAAATAACTTCTGAACTTCCTCCATCACAAGGGTTTACAATGTCTTTTGCTGACAGCTCCATCATAGCAACACCTTTTAAGAGAAAAGCTGATACCGAAGCCATTAGCGGAAGAGATATCAAAAAATATTATTGAAAAGAATAATTATACAAACAAGTATCTGCACGCCCTTAGAGAATTTCTAGTGTCAAGACCGTCCTTGCCAGCCTCAACTACTTCTTCCAAACCTTCTGAGCCTTCTACCTCCTCAGTACCTCTCTTCAAGCCCTATGAGATCCCTAGGACAATTGTTAAAGAACTCTAATTTCACAAATCACCTAACAAACTCCCTCCTCTTTCTGACATTCAACATCGAATCTCAGAAATAGAAAAAACCTTAGCTCAAGATACCCCTTGCAAAGAAACATCCTCTCGATCGAATGGAGTCTTGGAAGAAGTTGCTTCAGACCAGGACTCCAAAGAGGAGGTCCCTCTTGAAGTTGCTCCTATTAGATCTAAGTATTCCAATTGGAGAAGACCACAAAAACTGTATTACCCTAGGGCTACCCATCCTGATGTTGCCTTAGAAGAAAAGCCTGAAGTTATATAAATTAACTACAATGCCAACAGTATCTATGAATGGAACATAGATGGTTGCTCCGAATACAACATTCTGTCCAAAGTCCAGTAGATAACTATGGTTGCTACTACGTACAAAATAGCCCATAACTGTACTGACCAACTTGCTACCCATGTCCTTGTTGCAAGATTCACAGGCCAACTTAAAGGGTGGTGGGATACCCATCTTATAGATGAGGATAAATAGAACATTTTCCAGAGTGTTAGGGTAGACTCATTAGGAAATCCAATCCATAG
>DF359838.1:52016-94952 GCA_000787875.1 Solanum virginianum
GGGAAACCATTCCCAACTCGACAAATACATTGGTTTATATAATTATCAAGACTTTCATAGGAAGTCCAGGTATCTTTAGAGAATGTTTCTCTAAGATATTGAACAATCTTAAATGCAAAACTCTGTCTGATTTTAGGTGGTATAAGGATTCCTTCCTCACAAGGATTTATGAAAATCCTGATGGAATTCTTCCATATTAGAAGGAAAAATTTCTAGATGCCTGCCTAAATCCCTTAGAGATTTGGTCAAAGAAGAACTCCAAAACCAATATTATAGAGATATGATCCCCTATGAAAAAATCAACTATGGTCTACTCATGAGCTTGATCCAACAAGTTGCCCTTTAAATCTATCGGCAAGATAAAATTTTGAGATAATTAGCTAAGGATAGATCCCAGACCAATCGAGATCTAGGAACTTTCTGTGAATAATTCAGCCTCCCCCTTGTAGGAAGAAAACCCACAAAAAACCTACTCCTAAGAAAGAAGCTCTTACCTCCAAACCCCTTGTTTCTAGAAAAACCAAATCTTCCCCTCCAAAATATAAAAATAGCACCAAAAAGCTTGCTCCTCCTACTTCCAACAATGGCAAATGCTATAGGTGTAACAAGCCTAGTCATATTGCCAAATACTGCAAGATTTCAAAAAATAGTATGACCCTTAATCTTGACGATTCTATTCTCAACCAAATCGAACACTGTTGTTAGAATACAACGACTATTCAGATGATGCGGGAGATGCACTTGAGCAAACCTTCAACAAAAATTGAAAATGATGATTTAGATTCTTCTAAGTCTGAATAACAACGATGAACTAGAAGTTAATGTTCTCTCAAAAGAATAAGACCTCCTCCTTGAAATTATCAGCGGACTACAAAACCCTGATAAGAAGAGACATTACCTAGACAAATTCAAAAAGGCTTTAGATAAGCCCTCCACCTCATCTTCTTACATTCATATTCATCCTCACGTAACTAATACCTATAATATTACTTTTATTCTAAATAGATTTCCGTCCAAAAAATCCAAGCCTATTACCATCCAGGACCTCCAATCAGATATAAGCCTCCTTAAGGAAGAAATTAGGGAAATCAAGGCTAGATAAGAAGTAGTCCATATTGTCCTCCAACAGTTTGCTTTGATATCTGATGCACATGATTGTGCAATCCTTTAGCAATTTTCTAACAATGTCGATTCGCCGCCTTGGTACTACCGGAATCAGCTAGCCAAGATGCTTAACAACAAAGTTTTCTCAATTACATCTCACGAGTTTCTATCCGGAGGTGGCATACAAGATTAACCTTGGTTGTTAACAAATCTTTTATTCTTGATATAGTCGTCCTTTTTGACACTAGTACTGATCTCGATTGTGTCCAGGAAGGACTTATTTTTACCAAATTTTTGAGAAAACTAAAGAGGCTCTCGGCAGCAGGTTAAGGATCCAATACAAACTCTCTGATGTTTAAGTGTGAACTTCCGTGGAAAACTCCACTTTATACAACTCTACGTCCTTCGTACTGGTTAAAGATATTACAAATCCAATTATTTTAGGCACTCTTTTGATTGTAGAACTCCTTCCTTTCAGAGTCACACTCAAGGTATTGAAGTTAAGTGTAGTAATATCTTTCTTCCTTTTGATAAGCCTCCTATCAGAAGAATCTTATCTGCACTAAAGTCCGAGGAAGCCCAAATCAACTTCCTCAAAGAAGAAGTTGCGCTCCGAAGGATGCAACAACAATTACAAGAAACTTCCCTCCAGGCCAAGGTCAAAACCCTTGAGGCCAAAATACAATAAGAACTTTGTACAGATTTACCAACAACCTTTTGGAATAGAAAATAACACATAGTTAGACTTCCTTATGAGCCTGACTTTGATTTGAAAACCATTCCTACAAAAGCTCGCCCCATCCAAATGAACCATGAGCTAACAATGCATTGCCAGAGTGAAATCAATAACCTTCTCAAAAAAAACAAATTACCTCTCCAAGAAAATCCCCTTGGAGTTGTGCCGCCTTCTATGTCAACAAAAATTTCGAGATTGAACGAGGTGTCCCTTAATTAGTCATCAATTACAAACCCTTGAACTCTGATCTACGATAGATTTGGTATCCTATTCCTAACAAAAAAAGATCTCCTTCAGCACCTCTATGCTGTTACAATCTTCTCAAAATTTGACCTAAAATCTAGTTTTTGTCAAATTCAAATCGACCCTAGGGATCATTACGAAACTACTTTTGTTGTACCTTTTGGGCAGTACAAGTGGAATGTTATGCCCTTTGGATTGAAGAATGCCCCTTCCGAAGTCCAGAAAGTAATGAATGATGTCTATAATAAATTTTACAAATTCATTATCATTTGTATTGATGATGTTTTGGTATTTTCCACCAGCATTGACCAGCATTTCAAACATTTAAGAGCTTTCTTCAATTTCATTAAAGAAAATGGCCTAGTTTTATTCAAAACTAAATACAGCCTATTCCAAGTTAATATTTGATTTCTTGGACACAATATTCAGCAAAGTACCATAGTACCTATCCAAAGATCAATCCAATTTGCTGATAAATTTCTTGATCAAATACTTGATAAAACCTAGCTCCAAAGGTTTTTAGGATGTGTCAACTATATAGCAAATTTTATTCCAAGTCTTAGTAATTTACTAAAACCCCTCCACAATAGGTTGAAAAAACCAACTCCTCCGTGGATGGACATCCACACAAATATGGTTCGTGAGATCAAACTACGAGCCAAAGACCTTTTTTGTCTATCAATTCCTGACCCTTTTGCATCCAAAATAGTCGAAACAGATGCATCAGACATCGGATATGGAGGCATTTTAAAACAAAAGAAAGATAACAAATAGCATATCATTGCATTTCTTCTAAGCAGTGGAATAAAGCTCAACAAAATTATCTTACCATAAAGAAGGAGATTTTAGCAATTGTCTTATGTATTTCAAAATTTCAAACTGATTTACTAAATCAAAATTTTTTACTACGAATTGATTGTTAGGCCGCAAAATTCATTTTGCAAAAATATGTACAAATCTTTATTCAAAAAATATACATTTTCTAGATGGCAAGCTATTTTATCTATTTTTGATTTTGATATAGCATATATCAAAGGGAGCTCAAACTCTCTTCCAGATTTTCTTACTCGAGAATTCTCGCAGGGTAGAAAACAATGAGTAGAAAAATGAAAATAGAACTAATGGAATCACAAGACGACAATACAACAACAATTTCTCCCAACAATACTCAAGTTGTTTCACAACAACAAGCAATTAAAGTTGCCGCCAGGCCAACTAAGATATCAAACCTCAGCAGACTATGCCATGAAAGGTATACCACCATCATTCCTCTTGGGAGAATACAAGCCAGAGCCCAATCCTAATTTCTTGTCCTAAGAAATGGACTGATCTAGTCGAAGAAGAAGAAGAAGAAGAAGAAGCTCAACTAGCTCAGACAACAAACTCCTCATGGTTGGAGGAAGATTTCAAAATCTGGTGTTAGCTGATGGGATTCAAAGAACCTACTATGACTCCCACCAGTAGAAGAACGATGATCAACCAATTCCAATTCTTTAAAAATATGTGCTCTAAGGTGGCAGCCAAAGCCACGCCTCAACTTCCAAAGCGGCGAGCAAAAGCCACGCACCAACTTCTTTGACATATAAAGTGGTGGTTCCAAGTCCTGCTCTAATTTCTTCTTCTTCCTCGGTGGCTGCTGTTAGAACCACCCGTAACTTGATGGAGGTCGAAAGCCCCATCAATTACCCATATAATTTTTCTCAACAAACAAAAATAGTATACTCCACGCAACACAAATCAAACCCGAATTTAGCCACTTCCCAATCAACAACAAGTTGCTACAAAAATGCTTAGCCCTCTCCGAAAACTTCAACCAAAAAAAAAAAGTATATACTTAGTGGTTTTATGAGTTTATACTCACAGACAACCAATCGTGCTTTTTCAAACCCCACAAAGATAAACAAACACAAAACCATGTTACCCATACCACAGTATGGATTAACTAGATAATCTCGCCCAAAGATTGGGTCATACACCCACCCAGATATAAAAAAACTCTATCAACATTTTGAGCCACAAAATTACAATTATTTTGACTACATAAATGCATGGATGAATGCATTCACTTTCCAAAATGACGCTGGAAAACACTCATGGTTTCTCCTATGGGGAAAACAATTAAGTCCTGAATTTCCACAATGGTTTCTACACCGATGGTGGCCCCTCTATGGTATAAAGTTGAAATCCTTCCACCCCCAATCCATGAAGGATATGAATATTTTTGCCAAAGGGTTTTTAACCAACATCAAATTCCTTTAATCTTACAATTTTCTCATAGGTTCCATATCCCATGGATATATTCCCAAAAATTTGCATTTCACAAACTAGAGGCACAAAATGGCCTCCCATGGTTAGCTTTCCAAGGCTATTTCAAGTGGTACAAAAGCTGGAATCCATCAAAAGCCTATGTTCCAGAGGTAGAAAAATGGTTCCTACAAAACCCAAGATATCCAATCCCAATAGATGCCGCCCAGATATAATTTTTACAACAAAAATCAATTGCAGATGCAAAATTAGCTAGCTCTAGTAGCAAGGGGGACTTCATCAACCAGATGGAAAAAATCCTTCAACAAATTAAGACCGAACTCCCCGAAAATCAATCACAGACGTCGAAAAAATCACAATAAGAAGACGAAGAAGAAATCATCCTCAAATTTGATCTACAATGACATCTTAATGACATCATAAAAAATGAAGTCATCTATGACATAAGATTCCAACTATTAAGTGGAAGATCCTATAGCAGCACTACTGTACGAATACTATAGCACTACTGTAGCACTTTCACTATAGCAAATTTTTGGCTATAAATAGAGCCAAACTTTCCATTTGAAAGACATCTTATTCTTTCACTTTCAAGAGCTCTCTCTCTCTCTCTCTCTCTCTCTCTCTCTCTCTCTCAAGAATATTGGTTAGAGTTTGCTCCTTCCATTGTAATTTCAAAGGGTAAATGATTATAATATCAATTTTCAATTTTTAAAGCTTTGCTTTTATTTTTTTATTAGTACTTATCTTTTATTATTTCGCCTTTGTAATTTATGGTTGGCACTGCCACCTACCTCTAATTAATTAATTAGATTGCATTTTATGATCAGCTCTGCCACCTAACTTATTATATTGCATTTCTACTTTGATTATCATTTGCATTTAATATTATCATTTTTGCTTCCCATCCTTCTTCCCCGTACTCTACCCCTATTATTTTAGGGGGTTCGCTTCCCGGTACTTGGTATCAGAGCCTTTATGTTTAAAATTAAGTCTATTGACTTAACTATCAGATCTGATTCTTTTGTATAATATTGAGTTAAGAACTTCAATAATTTTCTTTATGGAACCTATTGGTCTCTTGATCTAAGGACAGAGAGTATTTAAGTCTTTATTGTTGTTTGCTTAACTAATTCTTATTTGCGGGTCTCATCATATCTTTCTTTAGTTCCTTTTCCTCCTCCTCTAAAACTCTCTTTGCTTCGACCCCATCTTCCTCCATTTTACCCAATTCCAAGCTCAAGGAAGAGATTAGTTTCTCTGATTTGCTGTAATCCATTGACGACTGGAAGATCACAAAACATCCCCATTCTACCATTTACAAATCTTCTAGATAACCATTAACAAGTGACTACCATATTTCCACCATTGAACAAACAATCCCTCTTGAGTCAGATCATAAGGATATGAAACTTCTCAACCCCAAGTCTATAGAAAAATATAGAAGAAAATACAATTATCTTCACTTTGGACTTGTCCAGATTGCCGCTAATCCTCTTTCTAGAGAAGGTCTATATACTTCTCTTCTTATTTTTCTTAGGGACTCAAGGTTTTTGGACTTCAATGACTCTCTCCTAGGAATGGTAGAAACCAATCTCTGTAGTGGTCCAATCTATTTTGATTGCTTCTCAAATTTCACTGTATCTTTCAAAGATATGAACATCTTAGATTCCTTGACTATGAACGTCAAAACTTCCAATTCGACACCAAAATTTGGTCTCTTCTCATAGCAATTATTTATAGGGTCCAATACAATACCATGAGTTCAGCCTTTAACACTGGTGCTATGAGAAGTAGCTATAAAGGCAAAACTATTCTTTTCAGAATGGATCTCCAGCGATCTCATCTATCTGTGCCCAAGCCTATCTCTTAGAATTAAGTTTCTTTAAATCAAAACTACTTGTTGCAGGACGCAAACCAGGCTAAGAAGCCAGCTAATACTACTGTCTCACAGATCCAACAGTTTTCTAGTGGAACTATCTCAATTTCTTTTCAAAGATCCCTTAGCCAAAGGGTCTTCACCTCCTCGTCTGTCCCATCTGAAGCTGCGAGACACTCGGTTTCTTCATTTCCTACTAAGATTGAAACCGTTGATTTTGATTGGAAGATCTCTCAGACCAACTACTTGCTAGAAACCTCTACAATCAATGATTACTCGTCAAAATCCCCTATCTATTCATCTTTGGGTGCAGAACTGGGCTATATATATATATATATATATATATATATATATATATTTAATGTATTACATTTATTCAGGTAAAAAAATTCCGTCATATGTTAAAAGCTAAAATTGCATTATATGTTAAAAATGAATTATGCATATTATATTATATAGATGTATCGTGTATTATACTATGTATAAAAATGAATTTACATGCAATATGGATGTATTGTAAATGTCTTAAAATGTAAAGACTTATTTTGATAAAAAAAATCTAAATTATATATTTAAAGTGAATTATACATGTATTAAGATTAGTTTATATGGCTATAAATGGTAAATACTTTTTAAATATGGTATAGGTAAATTTTCCATATTAGTAACAATAAAGCTCAAATCAAAGTTCAAATCTCTTCTAATACTTGCAAAAAATAAATTAATTAATTCAACACTAAGAATGACAATAATAATGAATATTTGTCTTTAGTTTTACATTGGGTTAGATGATTAAAATACATAAACAAATTTTACTTTTTCTTTAATGTTTGCTCATGTAATTAATAAGTCTTATTACACTTATTTTAGCATGAATTAATACTTTAAAGTTATTATATGTTCATTATGGCTTATTTTAGTATGATTTGGTAATTTAAAATTATGATCATCTTCGTTATGACTTATTTATTTGTAATATTTATTTATAGTTTATCAAAAAATTAGGAAAAAACTCGAAAACACGAGAATTTTGAAAAAAAAGTCTAAAAATCCGAGAAATTTGAAAAAATCCAAAAAAACCCAAGAAGCCCGAAAAAACCCAAGAAAATCTGAGATTGAAAAACTCCAATTTTATTGATTTGATTTGATTCTTATATTTAAAAATCTGACACGAATGGTTTGATTTGATATTTAAAAAATTCGAACCAACCCAGTCTATGAACACCCCTAATTGATATCATATTTGATTTCTACAGGACTTCTGTTGCATATGAGTACTAACTGAAGCTCAAGACAAATTGGTTCAATTTGAAAGACAGAATTTCATTGTAAGATAAGAAAGATTCATATAGGCAGAGAGCCATCAAAATCTGGTAGAAGTTGGATATGCTTCTGTTGACACCCAATTGTTATCCTCCACAATACAAATTAATTATGGAGCTTTAATTTTAACAATTTGAAATAAGTGATTTTCAAAATACGAAAAAAGTATTTTTTAAATAAATGTATTTTATTTTAAAAAGTATTATTTTAGAATTAATTTGATTATTTCAGATTGATAATATGAAAAGATCTTAAGTTAATTTGTATTAATTCATCGTATAGTCAAATTAGTCAATCAAATTCAATTTGATTACCTTGAATTGGTCAAAATTGCAATCGAGCTGGCCAAAATTTTAAATTAGATCCCCTTACCCCTCGAACCCATTTTTTCAAGCCTTCTTTTGACCCATTTTAATTAATTTTGGACCAAGATATTGGCCCAAAACAATGAAGAACCCGGCCCAAACCCCTTTCCCTTATTCAGCATATTATATACAAAATATATTACCGCGCGTGGGGACCACACACCCCCAACTTCCCTTATTTGTCCTCAACATTCCATTCTCTCTCCCCGACCCCCCCTTCATCATCTTCACGATGAATTCACCAAACCCAACCCAGAAAATGCCAAAAACCAATATTCCCCTTAACGATTCCCTCCCCAATTCGTACATATGTGTCATCATCCCTCATACCCATCGTCCTTGCTCACTATCGAACCGTCCACCTCACCCTCGTCCCAATGGTTTGAAGATCATTTTGAGATATTTTGGATTCCAAAACAGGATAGAATTTGGAGAAATTTTGAATTTAAAATTCGAAATAACCCTAATTTTTTCCCTATTTTGGAACCCTAGAAATCCCTATATATATATATCCCTTTTTCCTCAATCAAGGGGAGCCGTTCATGATCTTGAAAAACCCTAGTAAAAAAAATCAATCAATTTCCACAGTCGAAACATATTCCATCTTCGTTTTAAAGAAAGGTTTTGCCTAGAAAAATTGTTCGAGTTTTGAAGGGTTACCGAAGCTAGGAGTCCTTGGGTTGGAGGTCAAGAAAGCTTAGATAAAGCTTCTTTTTGGTGGTGAAAGTTTCCTCTAGTTCGTCGAAGTTCCAGTTCCTACTCTCGAACAGGTAATATCCTTAATTCATTCACTTGATTTCCATTGAAATAGTGTGTTTGTTTGGGTTGTTTGATCATCCATTTTGGGATTTTCATTTGAATATCTGGGTTTTGTAGCGATGCTAGATGGTTGTATTCTATTGGAGTATTCTTGTTTTTGCTGTATCATGAGGAATTAATGTTGTGGTTTTACTGCTAAGCGATAAGAATTTGCATTGTGTGTTGATATCGATTTTCCTATTCAACTTTGTTTCTTAATCGATTTCAAGCTCTTTCAGTTAAGTGGTGTCTCAAATGGTTGTCTGTTTTGTGGTGTGTAGTAGTTATGTCTTTAATGCTAATTTAAATTCTTGATCAAAATAGCTTCGGATACTTGAGTTTATGGCATCTTCTTTCAGTTTCTATCCTAGATTTTTGCTTTAGCTTAATCAGTCACTTGAGTCATTTTAAGGAGAAATATAGCTCATGTTCTTCTCTAAAATACTGTCAGTTTGATTTTTGTGAATATATATCTGTCTAGAGTGTTGTCAAGGTCATTGTAATTTTGCTTTTGCTTGCTCCTTATCTCAATCTGAGTTCCTTGGGTCTTAAATAGTCACATGTATGCCTTTGTTGCATTAAGCAGTGGTTAAAAATGTAGGACATATGATTTTACTCTTTGTTTGTGCCTTCTCATTTCACGTTCTGTCTATTGTTGGACCAAAACAGTACAATGTGGCTTTAAGTAGTGATAGTTTATACCTTGGTTCTATTCTAGCGTGTTAGAATAGTTCTATTCTGAAGTTTGGTTTCTATTAGTGTTTGAAGGGGTCGAAATAACTTGATTTGTCCCACTGCCATATGATGTTTAGTAATTCATTTTGATTTTAAGAGTGTTATAGTCTTATATGTTGCCCTGCCCTACTTTGAAGTCTGGTGTCTTTCCAGCATGTCAAAAGGTATAAAACTGTTTTAACTTTTATAATAACTACTGGTTTGTTCCTGTCATATTGCTTTATGATAGATGCCACTTCATTTAGCAAGTAAAAAACTAACTTGTTATGCTAGCATCAGTGGTTTGTGACAATTATTGTTACTTTCTTAAACTTAAACTCCTCTCTCATTATTTGAAATTCTTCCTTGTTCCTGTTTCCACTTTTAAGTCTGAAACTAGGGTATGGTCTACAGATAGGCCCCCCCACCCTTTCCCTTTCTAGTCCTTCATTTCCAGTAGGATAGTCTCATTTCTGCCTATTTTGAACTTAAATTTTGGATTATGCTTTGGTGTCTGTGCATGTTTTATCTGAATCTTCTATTTATCTAAGGTTTGGTTTACTAGTATGTGGTTTGTTAAATTCAAAGCAACAACTCTGAATAGGAGAAGTTAGTTTAGCTTCAATTAAGTTGGATATAGTTGTATATCTACCATCTAGTTGCCTCTTATGAAGTTTGGCTCTATTTTCTCTTATTCCTCCCTTTCATTGACTATTTCTCTCCCTTTCCTTATTTGTACTTGTCGAATAATGGTACTTATGCAAATGTCCATATTAACATGTCTTCATGCTAAGTAGTTTGAGTTATTTATTTATTTTACTTGTTTGGTTACATGTGATTCATGTATTCTTAAGTTATCTACCCTCACTGTTAGTACCATGTTTATATGATTTCTTAGTCTATTTAGTTTCACAGCATGACAACCTGATGACTTAGCATATGTGCACTTGTTTGGTTCACTTCTTAGCCTTTCCTTTCAAATTTTTGTTGTAAGAATTATACTAGCTCTTCTTCTTAGTCTCTTGCTTACTTTCTAATGTCATTATGTCAATTTGTTATTCTAGACTTATATTATTTCTTCTTTTGTTCTTTCTTTGTATGAACTCTTCCCTGCGAGTCTTTTTGGACTCCACCTCCTTGCATTTTGTGTTGGGATGGAAATTCAACATTTGAGTCAGCTTCGAGTCATTGTTGGGGGTAGAGATTATTATTCTACAAGTCTAGAAGATTATTATACAGGTCTCTTGGAAGCTGATATACAAGATTGTGGAAGTTGAAATCAGTATATATACACTGATATACACTAATTGTATACCACAAGATATGGGCCAAAAGCCACTAGATAGCAGCTGATAGATTTTTGATGGGCCCCACAGGCCTAAAATTTAGAAATTAGAACAGATTTTTGTGAATTGGACCTGCCAAAGCCCAATTTTATTTTATTTCCTATTTATTGTATATTTTGGTGATACTTGTTGTTTTGCCTACTAACTTTTTTACATTTATTTGTATTATTATTTGTTATTGTTCTAATTATTTTCCCATTGTCTTCACTTATATTATTTTTTGTCTTAATGGTTTTTGTTAGGATTATTTCAACAAAATCAGACTTTAGTGGAAGCTTTTTCGAAAAATGAGTCAAGTTTAGTCAATTTCTTTCAAATTGGTCCAATTTTAAACTTTGTCAAATTCAGTCAATTTTTTTTCAAACTAGTCAACTTTTTCAACTCAGTCCATTCTTTAAAATTTAGTCAATATTTTGTAAACTTAAGTTAACTTTTCAAACTTAGCCTTTTTTTAAAAGAAAATTAGTCAACCCTTTAGTCAAACTTCCTAATCGTTGGTCAACCACAAGTTGGCGGCCATTTTGAGTGATTAACTTCCTCTCAAAACAAAAATTGAACTTGAACCCTCTCTTTGGTATTTTTAAAAAGATTTTTTTCTGTTAAATCTTTTTAAATGTTTTATTGGTACCTAATTATCCTTAAAATTAGATGGCGACTCTGTTCAATTTTGAAAATTTGATTTGTATTTAATTAATTTAAGTATGAATCTTATTTTTGAAAAATCAAAGTCATATTTTTCAAATTAACAAAAATGGCGACTCTGCTGGGGACATAATTAGGTTCTAACCATTAGATTAAGATTTGTTTGACTAACTATTCATTCGGGTTGTAATAATTAGTAATTGCCTTTTATTTTCTTATTTACTTTATTTGTTTAAATTCGATATTAACTGTTATTTGCATTTCATTGCACTTTCTATTATATCTAATATATTTGGGAGGATGGTTTTGCGAACCCACAGCCGGATTTCCAAATACTTAAACTTTTTGAAATAAGTGATAATTTATTGGTTCATAATGCGTCTAATGATTGTCATGATTTCCAGCTCAGGTTGCCCGCCTGGGTTCCCGGTCCACTCAAAACTCACTCTTAGACACCTAAGATAAAGCGAAACTCAAAACCCTTTTTAGGATCATTTGCCTAGGCCGACCCAATACCTAAGGGGTATTTGAAGAAGGGCCCATTAGTAGCCACCCTGAGTCTATTTGGCCT
This sequence comes from Solanum virginianum, assembly GCA_000787875.1. Lineage (NCBI taxonomy): Eukaryota > Viridiplantae > Streptophyta > Magnoliopsida > Solanales > Solanaceae > Solanum > Solanum virginianum. Next base: position 64,003 of record DF359838.1, read on the forward strand.
ACGGCCAATAAGACAATCATACTTATGTGTTTTAATTGAAGGATGTGTAGTAATTTAAATAACTCATTATCACCTGGGAAGGGGGAACTTAACCTACTTGTTTTTCTTGTAGGATGGCTCAGGTTTATAAACCCTTAAAGACTAGAATGGTGACTCAACTTCATCCCTTTCTCAAAGTATGGTGGGCAAAGATGAATGAGTGCAACAAAAGAAAGGTTCAAAAGCACATAGGCTATCTCCCCTCTCTAATTGAAATAGAGGCTTTGCCAGATCTAGTTGGTGCAATGATCAAGTTTTGGGATAGCGATTGTATGGTATTTCGTTTTTGAGACATTGAATTAACTCCTACTCTAGAGGAAGTATTGGAGAGTTACAAAAGTGTAGGCATGTGCAACAAGATTAATTCTAAGCGAGATGATGACATTCTAATTCCCAAGGTGTTGGGTCCAAAGGAGATTCTCATCAGTCAATGTCAAATGGATAAGTCAGCTCAAAAGACCAAACATTCCACTTCGAAAATTGTACTACCGATTCAGATGCGCTAATGGCTACGAAATGTTTAAAGGGGAATTTACTTCCAAATAGGCTTGGGAAGAGAAGCGGCCTTTTGTTCTTGTGCTATGCTTATTAGGGACCATGTTTTCCCCCCAAAATCTGGGGCATGCCATTCATTCGAATATGATAATGGTTACTCATGCCATCTTCAACGGGGTTAAACAAGGAACGTCAACCAAGTATTACACCTTAGCACCTATGATCCTCGCTAATATTTATAAGGCTTTGGATAAATGTCAAAGTGGGAGCCGATTCTTTAGAGGTTGCAACCTAATACTTCAGTGGTGGATGATGAAGCACTTACTTAAAGCCCATAACCCCACTGAGCCAGATCCAAAATGTCGAAATGATCAATTTGCTTCTCACAGTTGGTGGTTACACTTCAATCACTTCAAAGCAAGGAACGAACAACAATTCTGGATGCCAATATTGAGTGGATTGCGAGATAAAGATGTACAATGGTCTATTCATGATGTTCTTATGAGTGACACCGTCATTCGGAGTAAGGAACTTTCTTTCTTGGTATTTGCTGGACTTAGAGGCAGCCAACCATATGCCCCTGATCGGGTTCTCAAGCAGTTAGGTTGAAAGCAAGTCATTCCTCAGACAGGAGACATGAGGAAATTTGTGACGGACCATAAAATTGGTTAGGTATCCTTCACTAGGATGATGATTCGATGATGGAAAACTCGGAGTGTAGTGGGAGGTAAGGTTCCCAACAAAGCCGAGTGTAGTGGTGTATATAAGGATTGGTTAAGGAAGAATCTTGCTGGAATGTGCCCTGTTACATCAAGGATGTTGAAGCCGAAAGTCAAGTCTTACTTCATTGACTCTAAGAGAAGTACCAAGGAAATAATTTGGCCTATCAACGTCGACACTTGGAGGATGCTAAGGTTATAGAGCAGCTTAGGCAGGAGCTTAGTAGAGTGAGGCAGCACATAGTTGGGTTGGATGATCGCATGGAGCAACAAATTCAGACTATGGAAAAAGCCAGTCACGAAGAAGAGGCTCAGTTGGCAAAGGACTATTTGTGGGAAGATAGATACTTTCTGTGGCAGGAGGTTGACATAACTAAAAGGGCAAGGGTCAGTGAGAGAGCCGAAGCCGTTTGAATTTTTTTGTTGTCCCCTACGTGGGATTGCTTTTATTTCTGTACTTTCTTCTTTTAAGAGTTTGGAGATGTATCTTTCTTGATATTTTGTAAGTGCTTTTGATGTAATCATTTTATTTTGCAAATGAAAGTACTTTGGGGGATAATGGATTGCCTTTAAATTAATACACATCCTTCAATTCGATAGGCCTACCCCTGGCTTAAAAGGGCCACCTGCATTTAGGACACACAATAACTGTTTCTATGCTATTTGCTATAACTATTTGTATGATTATGTTGTTTTATTTGGGTAAAATTCTAACCCACTCCTTTTCAAATTTTTCTAGAGCCATCTAGGCATAAATCCCAGTCACTGTCAAATATGCGACCAAATAATTCTTCGAGTCTCAAGTTTCTCAACAAAGTCTGAATTCCTTAACCCAGTTTTAAACTTTCATTCTTCCATCTTAGGAAAGGTTGGATTTGCAGTCAGGATGGAGAAAAACCAAAATGCTAAGAGCACTGAAGGCCTATTGACAAGGATGCTAGGCAAGGTCACTCAAGAGGTCTCGAAAGATGGAGGAGTGAATCAAGCTACCATGATGATGCTTGCTAAAATTGCTGAAGCTAATGAGGAAATGAAAAATATCGAGGACAAAAGAGCAAGTCTGAGTAAGGCAAGTCAAATACTGAAAGAATATTCATCTACTCAGGAGGAATATCTTGGAAACAAAATAGCTCGAAACACAGAAGTGGAGGTGCTACTCGAGGCCACCCTAGAGGAGATAGCCAAACTAAAGCAAGAGAATCCCCGTTGTGCCCTCCCAGGACCGAGCAAAGAGGCTAAGGGAGGTGAGGTTGACATCTCACCAAAAGAGTGATTCAAATCAAGTATGAAGAAGGAAATCAATAAATCAGCAGAAGAAGTCTTAGTATAGACATTTTATGTTTCTTAGCAATATTTCTATCCTGTATTTTTCATTTTTCGTGTAATAAAGTCTATATGAACCAAGCTATTCCTTGTATTCTCGAAATATATAGGGCCTGATTTCTCCTTTGTAAGATACGTAGGCAGCCTTTTAGGCTTGGCCCCTATCTTTCAAAAAGCTTATTTTTCCCCTCTTTATATTATCAACAATGCAAGAAGACCTGACTTAGCATGAATCAATCTTCCTGATCCACTATTTCTAAAATCATATAGGCAAAGTCCTGCCTATTCACCATATCTCGCGTATTCGTGGGCTAGTTTACTTTCGAATAAAACAACAACTGTGTGCTTATTGATTTATATGTGCTATCTTACATTACCTATTAATCTAAGGGAACTAACATGCTTGCCTTTGAGTAATTTTTCTTACAGGTAATTTAAAATTGATCTATGTTGATAAAGCTGGCCGATCACCCTTATTTCACTAGATCAAAAGCCCACAAAGATCTCTCCCCTGACCAAAACCAACTGAAAAGAAAAATGATAGACAACAATAATGATGCATGCCTGACTGAGATCACTGTGACAGATCTAGTTGTCGCACAACAAGACAAATTGATTACATAGTTGATGCAACACGATTATTGAGATGAAGATGGAAATGAAGAAGACTCAAGAGTTAGCAAATTTGGCTATCCCTGCTAATCTTCTTCGTCCAGACAACGAAAGGCCTCTTATTGACATGAAGATGAAAATGAAGAAGACTCAAGAGTTAGCAAATTTAGCCATTACTGCTAATCTTCCTGGTCCAGATGATGGGAGGCCTCCTTTCCATTTTTCTTCTCCTAATCTATCTCATCAACCTATCCCTATCTCAACAAATCTACCAATTACCCCTGCTCAAGCCTCTCATATCATTGACTTAACTACCCCCAACACAGGAGATTCTAATCCTTTTCCCCAAGCACCACCCTCTATCCAAAACCCAAACATTAACAATGCCCAAGTCTTCAGCTCCTCTCAAATTCTCCACATTACCTACCCCCAGATAATCCTTCCTGAAAGCCAAGCTCTGGACTAATACAACCCACCTACCACCCAAATTATGCCTCCTGAAATCCCCTTCCATATCCCAATCCTTACCAATTCACAAATTCCTCACGCCACTTACTCCGAGGTTGATCATTATGAGGAGAAGGAGAAAGAATAGAAGGCCAAGAAGGAGATGGCCAAGTTGGATATAAGGGAAGAAATTTCAAAAGCCATGAAGGAGTTTCGCTATACGCCAGATGTTACAGGACTGAAGTATGAGGATTTTTATGTATTCACCCCAATTTGAACCTTCCAGAAGGGTTCAAAATACCAAAGTTTGATACTTTCGACGGAAATGGAAATCCTTTGGCCCATCTGAGAGCATATTGTGATCAGCTTATAGGTGTCGGAAAAAATAAAGAGTTACTGATGCAGCTTTTTAGCCGAAGCCTGAGTGAGGAGGCCTTGGAATGGTTTACCTCCCAAGAAATAAACAAATGGGCCAGTTGGAGTGTTATGGCCAAAGATTTTGTCGAAAGTTTTGCTTATAATGTTGAGATCGTGCCAGAATACTATTCATTGGAAAAGATAAGGCAAAAGTAAACCGAGAGTTATCGAGAATATGCCTATAGATGGAGGAAGAACACCGCTAGAGTGTGTCCTACCATGTCTTTAAAGGAGATTATTGAAGTGTTTGTGCGCTCCCAGGAACCTGAGTTTTATGAAATAATGATGTTGCTCGTTTGAGCAAAATTCATGGATATAGTTAAGATTGGTGAGAATATCGAAGATGGACTCAATACGGGGAAAATCACTCATATATCAAATTCATCCGGATCATCAGTGATGTTGAGGAAAAAAAAAGAAGATATGTCAGCTATCTCCAGCATACAAGACAAAAAGCAGCCACCCTAAAAAGTCCACACCCCCTCAAATCCATTTTCAACCTACTCCAAGTTTATTCCCATCTTTCATGCTCAACCAGGATATCAAACTTCACCCATAAACTACCAAACCATTATCACTCCCAATAATATCTAAACATTATCCTAAACTACCAATATCCACTGCCAAGTTGCTCCCATATCCAACCAACTTATCAGACTCCCTCTACTACTTACCTAATCCCAAATCCCTAAACCCCACCGTCAAATTACCAAGCACCACCATACCTAAGATTCCAGACCTCTACACCTCTCCCCTCGTCGAAACCATCCCAATTACCATCGAGTGCCTCCACCCCAACAAAATAACTATAACCCTCCTTATCCAAATGCAGATAAAAAAAACCCTCTAGGGTATTCACTCCGCTCGTCAAAAGTTAGACAAAGCTATTGGAAATATTGTCAGCTGCAGGGTTAATCCAGTCTGCCCCTCCGAGAGCCATGGATGCTAATTCTTGCTTCTTCAAGAGCAATCAAACTTATGCTTACCACTCTAACAGTGTTTGACATAACATTGAAGATTGCATTAATTTAAAGCATAAAATCCAAGACTTAATTGATTGCGACATGGTCGTTCTTCGGACCGTCGCTTCAATGTCAATAAGAATCCTTTACTTGATCATGGAGGAAATGTTACTGGTATGATTGGGAGAGAATAATATTGGTATGTAGCTAAGAAGATAGTGTTAGATGGCACTGCAAGTTTAGAAAAGAGTGTAGAATCTCTAAGTATCAGTGAGAAGCCAAAGATGGAGATCTTGATACCACTTGAAGTGATTGCTATGACACCGAGGGGAATTCCTAACAAGAAGGTTGAGATCGAGATTAATGATATAGGAAAATCAATTTAGGGAGCAGGCAGAAAAGCTCAAAGGCCGATAAGTGAAGCTGAGGCGAAAGAATTTTAGAGAAGAATATGGCCTCAGGAGTACTCTATCGTGAAACACTTGGAGAAGACACCTGCCCAAATTTTTGTATGGGCACTACTGATGAGTTCACAATGTTATAGACAGGTATTAATAAGATCATTAGAGGACACTTATGTGCCTTTAGGAATAGACAACGATAATTTGGCAGCTATGATAAGTCGTGTTACCCAGGGACATCGCATCAATTTTGGAGATGAAGAGCTACCATTTGAGGGAGTAATGCATAATAAGGCATTTTATGTTACAATAAAGTATCGAGATATGATTCTAAATCATGTCTTGATTGACGATGGATTTGGACTGAATATTTGCCCTTTATCCACTCTCAAGCAATTGAACTACGATATGGAGAAAATCTAGCTGAGTTGAGTTAACTGAGAGCGTTTGATGGTGGCCAGAGAGATACATAGGGAGCAGTGAATCTAAAAATTTGTGTGGGACCTGCTGAGTTCTTCATTGAACTTTAAGTGATAGATATCGCTACTAGCTATAACATGTTGCTAGGAAGATCTTGGATCCATATGGCTGGAGCAAAGCCTTCTACCCTCCACCAAATGATGAAGTTCATTTGGAATGAACATGAAGTGGTTATTTATGGTGAGGGAAACCATTCGAATGTGTATGCATCTATCATCGATAATGTCACTAGAGGATCAGATTTTTACATAGTTGAAATAGTGAACGCTACTGAAGATGATTGGATGTCGGGACCTCCTATACCTGCTGTTTACAAGGGTATAGCTACAGTTATGTTAAGAAATGGGTTTGAATTCGGTTTTGGGCTAGGGAAGCACTTGCAAGGTATTATCAAACCTATCCCAATGCCAGCAAAATAGTTAAGATTTGGCCTAGGATACACTATCTTGGAGGAAGATGAGTGGGAGATGCAGAATCAGAAAGATGATCGAGCCTTAGCCCGGCCAATACTGCACCTGTATCAGTTATTTCTAGTACAAGAATGCATAGGTGATGATAGTCTTAGAGGAGGGATCTGGGACCTGTTTGAAGAAATTGATACAGTTGATGATGATGAAACAGCCAAAATGCAAGGTGTTCGAGGTACAGATTCGGATGACCAAGAGTTGAGAGAGATACCCACCTCGCTGTTGATCCCCTACTTGTCTTGGTAGACGAAGAATTGTTAAATTACTTATTTTTAAAAATAGGTGGTAGTCCAGCGGAGGCCCGTGACCCCCCTCCCCTTTTACCTTGATATTTTACTTCTGTTTGATTTTGTTTTAATTTCTCTCGCAATATCTCAAAAGGCAGATTGACCCATGGTCATGGCCAAAGTTTGCACTTTCTTTTAAATGAAAGCCTCTATTTATTTTAAATCACACTTACTATTCATCTTATCATTTTAATTACTTCTTATCTAACTATGTTTGTTTATGATTTCAGTTTAAATAATTTTAAACCTGCCAATGTCATGTCATGTCAAAAGCTAAATGACCAGAATGAAGCAGATGATAATGAGCTTGAGGAGTACGATGAAAGAACCATAGTACCTGAACATTTTGCCCAAGAATTGAGATAATTTGAGAATCGAGATAATCCTAATCTAGATGAGACTAAGATAGTGAATTTGGGAGATGAGGAATGTGTCAAGGACACTAGAATCAGTGTCCATTTGAAGGATGCTCGGAAGGGAGAACTCATTAGCTTGCTCAAAGAATACATGTATATGTTTCAGTTTTAGATACATCCATTGAAGGATGCTCAGAAGGAAGAACTCACTAGCTTGCTCAAAGAATACATGGACATGTTTCCTTGGTCCTATGAGAATATGCCAGGTCTGAGTACCGATATTATCTCTCACAAGTTGCCAATCAACCCAGAATTTAGTCCGGTGAAACAAAATACTCGAAAGTTCAAGCCAGATCTGGGTCTGAAAATCAAGGAAGAAGTTACTAAGCAGATACAATCCAATTTGGTTGAAGTAACACGATATCCCACTTGGTTGGCCAATATTATTCCAGTACACAAGAAAGACGGAAAGATCAGGATCTGTGTTGATTATAGAGATCTCAACAAAGCCAGCCTCAAGGATGATTTTCCATTGCGGAACATCCATATTCTCATTGACAATTGTGCCAAGCATAAGATACAATCATTCGTGGATTGCTTTGTAGGATATCACCAAATTTTAATGGATGAAGAAAATGCAGAAAAGACAGCTTTTATCATACCCTGGGGTGTATACCATTATCGAGTGATGCCATTTAGCCTAAAAAATGCAGGAGCTACTTATATGAGAGCTATGACAACTCTTTTCCATGACATGATTCACAAAGAGATTGAGGTGTATATGGATGATGTTATCGTTAAGTCCCGTGAGAGTTTAGATCATCTGACTCAATTCTTTGACTGTCTACATCGATACAACCTAAAGTTGAATCCTGTCGAATATGCTTTTAGAGTGGCTACTGGTAAGTTGCTGGGATTCATAATCAGTCGAAGAGGTATTGAGCTCGACCCTTCTAAGATCAAAGCAATTCAAGAGTTGCTTCCTCCAAAGATGAAGAAAGAAGTCATGAGTTTCTTGGGGAGATCAAATTACATTAGTCGATTTATAGCTCAATCTACGTTAATTTGTGAACCTATCTTTAGGATATTGAAAAAGGACGCATTGACAAACCGGAATGAAGAATGCCAGACTACTTTCAATACTATCAAAAGCTATTTATCTAATCCACCAGTGCTGGTACCTCCACGAGAAGGAAGTACACTATTATTGTATTTGTCAGTCTCTAACAATGCATTCAGATGCGTACTGAGCCAGCATGATAAAACTGGGAAGAAGGAATAGGTGATCTACTATTTGAGTAAGAAGTTCACGCCGTATGAAGCTCGATATACTTATTTGGAGAAGACTTGTTATGCTTTGACTTGGATTGCTCAAAAATTGAGGCACTAACTATCTTCCTATACTACATACCTCATTTCGAAGATAGATCCATTGAGATAAATCTTTCAAAAAGCAATGCCGACAGAAAGACTAGCCAAGTGGCAAATGCTATTGAGCGAGTTTGACATCATGTATGTAACTCAGAAAGCAATCAAAGGACAGGCTTTAGCTAATCATCTTATAGAAAATCTCATTGACAATGATTATGAACTACTCAAAACCTACTTTCCTGATGAAGAGATATCATTTGCAGGAGAAGACATCTTCGAGGCATACCTTGGCTGGTGAATGTTCTTTGATGGAGCCGTGAATTATGAAGGTAGCGGCATTAGAGCGGTCTTAGTATCAGAATCCGAGCAACATCACCCAACGGCTGTGAAACTTCAATTTCACTATACTAACAACATGGTTGAGTATGAAGCTTGCTTTGGCTTGAGGATGGCTATAGACATGAATGTTCAAGAGTTGCTGGTCATTGGAGATTCAGATTTGCTGATTTATCAGGTTCAGGAAGAATGGGCTATGAAGCACGTGAAGATCATACTATATGTGCACATAGTACAGAGGTTGTGTAAACGATTTCAAAAGATCGAGTTTAAGCACACACCAAGGATATAGATGAGTTCGTTGATGCCCTTGCCACCATTTCCTCGATGATTCAACATCTAAACATGATGCATATTAATCCTTTAGAGATAGACTTGAGAGAGCAGCTGGCCCATTATTTGCATATCAAGATAGAACCAAAAGGAAAGCCTTGGTATTTTGATATAAAGAAGTATTTGTAGATCGAAACATATCCCAAGAATGCTACTTCCAATNNNNAAGCGATTCATCGGGGGACAAGATGAGGAGTAGACAACCAAAGAATCAACATAGATCACGAAACATATCCCAAGAATGCTACTTCCAATCAGAAGAAAGCCATATGTCAAAAGGCTAACAATTTCTTTTCGAGTAAGGAAATCCTTTATAGGAGGACTCCAGATCTAGGTCTCCTTAGATGTCTTAACACCACAGAAGTTATGAAGCTTGTTGAACAAGTACATGTTTACTGTACTCATATGAATGGACTTAATCTAGGAAGAAAAATCCTTCGAGCTGGTTATTTTTGATGACTATGGAACACAACTATTGCAAGTTTCTGCAAAAATGTCATCAGTGTCAGATGCATGGTGATTTGATTTGTGTCGCTCCTCATGAACTCAAAGCTATGTAGCTGATTTTGTGCGCAACAATTTGATATGCCAGTTTGGAATACCAGATTCCATCATCACCGATAATGGAGCAAATCTCAATAGTAAATTGATGAAAGAGATATGTGAGCAATTCAAGATCACTCATTGAAATTCAACAACATATCGCCATGAAATAAATGGAGCCGTAGAAGCCGCCAACAAGAATATCAAGAAGATTTTAAGGAAAATGATTGACCGACACCGAGGATGGCACGAAATGCTATCTTATGCCTTATTAGGATATCACACAACTATCAGAATATCAATTGGAGCAACCCCGTACTTGTTGGTATATGGAATAGAATCGGTAATACCTACTGAAGTAGAAATATCATCATTGAGAATTATTCAAGAACCTAAGTTGAGTGATGCAAAATGGGTTCGTAATTGAATTGAACATTTGGCTTTAATCGATGAAAAGAGGATGACAGCTATTTGCCATGGTCAGTTATATCAACAGAGGATAATTCGTACTTTCAGTAAGAGAGTAAGACCTCAAATAGACGATCATTTTCTATGGTCAGTTATATCAACAGAGGATGATTCATACTTTCAATAAAAGAGTAAGACCTCGAATGTTCAAGGTCAGACAATTGGTTCTCAAATATATCTTTCCCAATCAAGATGAGTACAAAGGAAAGTTTGCACCAAATTGGCAAGAGTCGTACATGGTTTGCAAAGTGCTGTCAGGAGGAGCGTTAATTTTGTCAGAGATAGTGGTAAGGTCTGCGTATATTCTATCCTCCCCAGACCCCACTTATGGGATTCTACTGAGTATGTTGTTGTTGTTGTTGTTGTTATAGACGGTCAAGAGTGGCCAAGACTAATCAATTTAGATGCTGTCAAGAGATATTACGTTTGAAGATTTAGAGTTTGCCTTTGCTTTTTTTTTCTCCTTTGTAATTGCATTATTTAGTTTATGCATTTTATTTTTATTATCCCCATTAAATGAACTACGTTTAACCTGAATTCTCAAGAATGAGATACGTAGGCGGCCTATGTCGGCCTCGGTTATCCCCTTATCCCTTTTATTATTTCTTTTTACTTGGAACTAGTTTGACCTGAATTCTCAAAAATGAGATACGTAGGCAGCCTATGTCGGCCTTGGTCATTTTCTTATTTAAAATTTGTATTTTTCTCTACCTCCTGAGAGGGGAACTATGTTTGACCTGATTCTCACATCAACGAGATACGTGGGCGCCACAATGGCTCATTCATACTCCTATAAAGGAAATTGGGGCAGAAATTTGGAGAGGAACTCAAAAATTCTGAACAAGAAGGTCCATCTTCGACAAATCAGAGTTCAAAGCATGTTAAAAATTTCAACTGGGACAGAATTTTTGAGAAAGATCACAAAAATTCTCAAGGTGCTTCTGATAAGTTATCGATCCCTTATGACATTTAAACTAGGACAGAAATTTTGAGGTTGCCCTCAAAATTTCGCCAAGCATTATTACAAGTCTGAAAGATGCCTTAAGGATTCTCAGTCTGATCAAGAATTCAAAGACAAACGTGGCACACCAAGGAATCTATGTCAAAAGCCGAATATGTTTATCTAAGCTTTACGTAAAATGACAATTGGCAGTGACTTTTTCTCAAAAATCCTTTTCTAAATTTATTGTTTCTAACGATCTTCTCTCATGTTGAATATTTTGTCAAAATGTATGTTTTTCTACCTTCTGTCTACCAAGAGATGGGCGATCAAAGCGATTCATCGGGGGACAAGATGAGGAGTAGACAACCAAAGAATCAACATAGATCAGTTCACTTTGAAACTAAGAAATTTTCTATGGATGCAGGAAAATTTTTTGCAGGTCTTATCTACAAGAGAATAGCCTAGACATAAATAGTTCCGTCTCACTCAAATCCCCAAAAATTTATCACATCTTATATGATTATCAACAAGGCTATTTTGTTTTCCAGTTGTCGAGAGGGCCATTGCATGTCCATCGCCGATAAGAGTATTTTATTTTTCAGTTGCCGAGAGGACCATTATATATTCATTGTCGACAAGGCTATTTTATTTTCCAGTTGTCGAGAGGGCCATTACATATTCATCACCGACAAGACCATTTTATTTTCCAGTTGCCGAGAGGGTCATTGCATATTCATAACCTACAAAGCCATTTTATTTTTCAGTTGTTGAGAGGGCCATTGCATATTCATCGCCGACAAGGCCATTTTATTTTTTGATTGCCGAGAGAGCCATTGCATATTCATCGCCAACAAGACTATTTTATTTTCCAGTTGCCGAGAGGGCCATTGCATATTCATCGCCATCAAGGCCATTTGTTTTTTCAGTTGTCGAGAGGGTCATTGCATATTCATCGCCGACAAGGCCATTTTATTTTTCAGTTGCCGAGAAAGTCATTGCATGTTCATCACTGACAAGGCTATTTTATTTTTTAGTTGCTGAGAAGGCCATTGCATATTTATCACCAACAAGGCCATTTTGTTTTCCAATTTTCGAGTGGGCCATTGCATATTCATCGTTGACAACGCCATCTTATTTTCCAATTACCGAGAGGGTCATTGCATGTTTATCGCCGACAAGGCTATTTTATTTTTCAGTTGTCGAGAGGACCATTGCATATTCATCGCCGACAAGGCCATTTTATTTTTCAATTGCTGAGAGGGCCATTGCATATTCATCGCCGACAAGACTATTTTATTTTCCAGTTGCCAAGAGGGTCATTGCATATTCATCGCAGATAAGGCCATTTTATTTTTCAGTTGCCAAGAAAGTCATTGCATGTTCATCGCAGATAAGACTATTTTATTTTTCAGTTGTCGAGAGGGTCATTATCATGATTGCATCATATCAATTCATTATCTATCATATCAAAAAGAAGAATACATATCAAATATGGTAAAAGATACCATCTCTAATTTAAATTATAATTTTTACTAATATCTCATTTTAGTTGTATCGAGAGCACCCGAAAGGATGAATTCTCAAAACAAACTACAAGTGTGGACGTCATCAAGTAGGATGCAGCACAACATGAAACTTTTTCCTAGCAGCAAACTGGGACATAGTCTGAAGAGGAATGTCAAACTCTTCAAACACGAGCTGAGAAGCGACTATCACCACAATCCAACCACACCCCTGTCAGAAGGCTTGTGGGTGTTTCTTTGAGTTCGTTAATTTTCAGTTTCGTCTTCGGATAATCTCAACTCTCACCGGAGGCAATCTTCCAATCCGAGTGACAATATACCAGGAGTTTTGGAAATTATGTCCGTGTAAGTTCTTAATTATAGGTGTGAAGCATGCCATATTTATGGTTAAGAGGTTGCAAGCCTCTTTTTCATAATTCAATCTGTTTGTCACTTCTCCAAAACTAGAGGTTATCTCAGAATAACAGATTTCCTCTTCAACCAATAGAATCGAACTACAAATAGCCTGATTTCTAAGTCTAAGGATATGTAGGTAAGCTCAATTTTGAAAACTCGGTTGTATTCTAGTTTGCACTTAAAATCTCATTCCCAAGCATGCTGATTTCTCCATAATTCGATATTGGGATATCTTTTGAATTCTTTCAAAATCGTGCGTAAGATCAAACGTTTTGAACTACAAGTGGCCTGAATTCTCATGTAACCTAAGATATGTAGGAAACCCAAAATCAGGGTCCGGCCTTAATTTTCCAAAGTACGTACCAAGAGCATTCGTAAGAGGAAGATGTACTAGGTTAAAAATTAGTTTTGTCAAGTTTCTTTATCCACAATCTCTTCCATGGATCATACCCAAAGAAAGGGACAGTTGTTGACACCCAATTTTTACCCTTCACAATACGAATTAATTATAGAGCTTTTAATTTTGACAATTTGAAATAAGTAGTTTTCAAAATATGGAAAAATATTTTTTAAATAAATGCCTTTTATTTTAAAAAGTATTATTTCGAAATTAATTTGACTATTTCATATTGATAATATTAAAAGCTTTTAAGTTAATTTGTATCAATTTATCGTATAGTCAAATTAGTCAATCAAATTCAATTTGATTACCTTAGATTGGTCAAAATTGCAATCGAACTGGCCAAAATTTTAAATCAGATCCTCTTACCCCTCGAACCCATTTTTTCAAGCCTTCTTTAGACCCATTTTTAATTAAATTTGGACCAAGATATTGGCCCAAAATAATGAAGAACCCAGCCCAAGCCCTTTCCCTTGTTCAACATATTATATACAAAATATATTACAGCGCGTGGGGGTCACGCACCCCCAACTTCCCTTATTTCTCCTCCACATTTCGTTTTCTCTCCCCCGACCCCCCTTTCTTCTTCAGCTTCACGATGAACTCAGCAAACCCAACCCAGAAAATGCCAAAAACCAATATTCCCCTCAATGATTCCCTCTCCAATTCATACATACGTGTCATCATCCCTCATACCCATCATCCTTACTCACTATCGAATCGTTCACCTCACCCTCGTCCCAATGGTTTGAAGATCATTTTGGAATATTTTGAATTCCAAAACAGGATATAATTTAGGGAAATTTTTGGATTTGAAATTTGAAATAACCCTAATATATATATATATATATATATATATCCCTTTTTTCTCAATCAAGAGGAGCCATTCATGATCTTGAAAAACCCTAGTAAAAAATCAATCAATTTCCATAGTCGAAACACGTTCCATCTTTATTTTAAAGAAAGGTTTTTCCTAGAAAGATTGTTCGAGTTTCGAAGGGTTACTGAAGCTAGGAGCTCTTGTTTCAAGGTCAGGAAAGCTTAGATGAAGCTTCCTTTTGGTGGTGAAAGTTCCCTCTAGTTCGTCGAAGTTCTAGTTCCTACTCCCGAACAGGTAATATCTTCAGTTACTTCACTCGATTTCTGTTGAAATAGTGTGTTTGTTTGGGTTGTTTGATCATCTGTTTTAGGATTTTCATTTGAATATCTGGGTTTTGTAGCAATGCTGGATGGTTTTATTCTATTGGAGTATTCCTGTTTTTGCTGTATCATGAGAAATTAATGTTGTGGTTTTACTGCTAAACGATAAGAATTTGCATTGTGTGTTGATATCGATTTTCCTATTCAACTCTATGTCTTAATCAATTTCAATCTCTTTCAGTTAAGCGGTGTATCATATAGTTGTCTGTCTTGTGGTGTCTAGCAGTCATATCTTTAATGCTAGTTTAAATTCTTGATCAAAATCGCTTCGAATACTTGAGTTTGTGGCACATTCTTTTAGTTTCTATCCCAGATTTTTACTTTAGCTTAATCAGTCATTTGAGTCATTTTAAGAAGAAATGTAGCTCATGTTCTTCTCTAAAACGCTATCAATTTGGTTTCTGTGAATATAATCTGTCTAGAGTACTGTCAAGGTCATTGTAGTTCTGCTTTTGGTTGCTCCTTATCTCAATCTGAGTTTCTTAGGTCTTAAATAGTCACATATATGCCTTTGTTGCATTAAGTAGTGGTTAAAAATACAGGACATATGATTTTGCTCTCTGTTTGTGCCTTCTCATTTCAAGTTCGGTATTGTTAGGCCAAAATAGTACGGTGTGGCTTTAAATAGTGATAGTTTATACCTTGGTTCCATTCTAGCGTGTTAGAATAGTTTTATTCTGAAGTCTAGATTCTATTAGTGTTTGAAGGGGTCGAATTAAGTTGATTTGTTCCATTGCCGTATGATGTTTAGTAATTCATTTTGATTTTAAGAGTGTTATGGTCTTATATGTTTCCCTGCCCTGCTTTGAGGTCTGGTGTCTTTCCAGCATGTTAAAAGGTATAAAACTATTTTAACTTGCATAATAGTTGCTGGTTTGTTCCTGTCATATTGCTTTATGATAGATGCTACTTTATTTAGCAAGTAAAAGACTAACTTGTTATACTAGCATCAGTGGTTTGTGACAACTATTGTTACTTCTTTAAACTTAAACTCCTCTCTCATTGTTTGAAATTCCTTGTTCCAATTTCCTCTGTTGTGTTTCCTCTTTTAAGTCCGAAACTAGGGTATGGTCTATGGATAGGGCCCCCACCCTTTCCCTTTCTAGTCCCTCATTTCAGTAGGATAGTCTCATTTCTGCCTATTTCGAACTTGAGTTTTGGATTATGCTTCGATGCTTGTGCATGTTTTATCTGAATCTTCTATTCATCTAAGGTTTGGTTTACTAGTATGTGGTTTGTTAATTTCAAAGCAACAACTCAGAAGAGGAGAAGTTAGTTTAGCTTCAATTAAGTTGGATATCGTTGTATATATACCCTCTAGTTGCCTCTTATGAAGTTTGGCCCTATTCTCTCTTATTCCTCCCTTTCATTGACTGTTTGTCTCCCTTTCCTTGCCTGGGCTTGTTGAATAATGGTAAATATGCATATGTCCATATTAACATGTCTTCATGCTAAGTAGTTTTGAATCATTTATGTATTTTACTTGTTTGGTTACATGTGATTCATGTATTCTTAAGTTATCTACCCTCACTGTCAGTACCATATTTATATGATTTCTGAGTCTATTTAGTTTCACGGCATGACAACCTGATGACTTAGCATATAAGCACTTGTTTGGTTCACTTCTTAGCCTTTCCGTTTAAATTTTTGTGATAAGAATTATACTAGCTCTTCTTCTTAGTCTCTTGCTTACTTTCTAATGTCATTATGTCAGTTTGAGATTCTAGACTTATATTATTTCTTAATTTGTTCTTTCTATGTATGAACTCTTCCCTACGAGTCCTTTTGGACTCCACCTCCTTGCATTTTGTGTTGGGATGGAAATTCAACATTTTTCCAAGTCAGCTTCGGGTCATTATTGGGGGCAGGGACTATTATTCTACAAGTCTAGAAGATTATTATACAGGTCTCTTGAAAGCTGATATACAAGATTGTGAAAGTTGAAATCAATGTATATACACTGATATACACTAAGTGTATACCACAAGATATGGGCCAAAAGCCCACTGGATAGCAGCTGACAGATTTTTGATAGGCCTGACAGGCCCAAAAGTTTAAAAATTAGAACAGGTTTTTGTGAATTGGGCCTGCCAAAGCCCAATTTCATTTTTATTTCCTATTTATTGTATATTTTAGTGATACTTGTTGTTTTGCCTACTAACTTTATTACATTTATTTGTATTATTATTTGTTATTAATCTAATTATTTTCCCCATTGTCTTCATTTATGTTAATTTTCGTCTTAATGATTTTTGTTAGGATTATTTCAACAAAATCAAACTTTAGTGGAAGCTCTTTCAAAAAATGAGTCAAGTTTAATTTCTTTCAAATTGGTTCAATTTCAAACTTAGTCAATTTTGTCAAATTCAGTCAATTTTTTCAACTCAGTCCATTCTTTAAAATTTAGCCAATATTTTATAAACTAAAGTTAACTTTTCAAACTTAGCCTTTTTTTAAATTTAGTCAACCCTTTAATCAAACTTCCTAATTGTTGGTCAACCGCAAGTTAGTGGTCATTTTGAGTGATTAACTTCTTCTCAAAATGGAAATTGAAATCGAACCCTCTCTTTAGTATTTTTAAAAAGATTTTTTCTGTTAAGTCTTTTTAAATATTTTATTGATTTCCTAATTATTCTTAAAATTATATGGCGACTCTTGAAAATTTGATTTGTATTTAATTAATTTAAGTATGAATCTTATTTTCGAAAAATCAAAGTCACATTTTTTAAATTAACAGCTTCCTTATTTTTGCCTATATTGGGTTTTTTTTTGGCTATTTAAAAAAAAATTGTTGCAAAATTTCTTTTATAGTCTTAAAGTTTGATTTTAATTTGATAAGAAAACTTATTGTTAATCGAAAGTTATCACTTGGACTCTAACTTCTTCTTTTTTTCTTTTTTGAGAGTTCAATTTTAGTGGAAAGTTAATGTTCACAAGAAAAACAAGTTCACTTTTTCTTTTAAGGATAACTTTATTGATCAACATTGTAATATAAGTTTAATGTGCCACTCAATATGCCTATAAAAATATTTGTTGGACTTCTTGTACTTGCTCAGCAATAGATAAAATTGTCATTTAGTATTTTGCGTTATTATCTAATTATTTCTTTGATAAGAAAAAAAATAGCTATATATGTAAGGCAAAACTTTTTGTCTCAAAGAGAAACATGCACATAAAATTGAATTAATTTTCTCATTTTTGACTTCTCACAATAGACTAAACTATTGCATCAAAGAAATATTGTTTGAATTTTTTGCACTTCATTAAAAGTTTCTTCATTCTATTTAATGTTATCTACAATATAAATTCTAAACTAATTCCGATACTCCTAAATATATGGAATATAATTAAGAACGTGTTTCCTTTATTAACTTGGATTATAACTATCTAACTTGTCATTATAAAATTAGTAAGAATATAATGTTATAAAATTAGTAAGTTTTCTATTAGGATATGTAATTACAATGATTTTAGGAATCTCTCTCTCTCTCTCTCTCTCTATATATATATATATATATGAGCGAATCCAAGGCTGATCAAGGGCAAAAAGGTCATTTCATACTAACAAAATATCTATTAAAAAAGATATCGAGAAAACTAAATAATTTTAGAAACATCTTTTATAATAAAGATAAAGTGAATTATAATAAGGGTATTTCATATTTACAAAAAAAAAAATAATTCTAGAAGCTTCTTTTAATAAAAAGATTTAAGTATGAGGAATAAAGAATATATTTATCATTCTACCATAATTCATTAAAATATTATATATTTTGCATTACACTTGTTCTCTAAATTCAATCTATATGGTTAAACATCTAAAAATAAATTTCATATATTAACCTTTTCTAGAAATTTTTTAATTCTTTTAAAAATTATATTTATAATACAGAACAATCATAACTAGGATGATTAAAGACATTTTGTACAATTAGTACCAAAAAATAAGCTTAAAATAATTGATACATTGTGCCAAGAGTGTATGAAATTTCCATAACAGTTAATCCAAGTTCTAAAAAATTCCAATAGATATATAATTAAAAAAAATCAAATGTATTTTAAGATGTGGGATCGAATTATTTCTACAAAAAATTATGAAAAATTTTTATTGTTATTTTTTAAAAGAATAACTTGAAGAATCCAATTATTTTATTTTGTTATTAGTTAATAGTTAAAAGCTCCATTAAACTTAATACGCTTTATTAAATGCACATCTTCATTATGAGAAATCTTAATTAACTATTAATTGATTTTGTATTAATTCATTTTGCTATTAATTCACTTTTTTTTATAAATTAATATGATATCTAACCTAATTACTACGTTTTTCAATTATTTTAATTTCATTCTTAATATTTTTTTCTATTCATTAGATTTACTAAACATAACTACTTTAATATAAAAACTTATTATTTTAAAATATAACTATTAACCTTACAAACAAAATGATGGATGACATATTTTCATATAAAGTAAACTATTACTAACTTATAAAGGCGTAGCTCTTTAGTTAAATATATAATCAAATTTGTACTTTATTTGATTTAAAATGTATTAATTTAAATACTAAATTTAATTTAAATTTGAAGTTGTCGAGAAAAATTTGATGATAAAAAAAATAAAATAGAGTATTTTTAACATTATTTTACTTTGAAATTAATCAAATCAAAATTATAATTAATTATAGTAGATTAATTATTTTATTTTTCAACTTAGCTTAATTTTATTATCTTTTATGGTCGAGATAATGATGAAAATGTAATTTTATACTAACAAAAAACCTATCAAAAAAAAATAAATGGTTCTAGAAACATTTTTCTATATGCAGAATGAATTATGACTAAGGATAAAAATGCAAATTCATGTTAACAAAAAACTATCAAGAAATATTAGTCTTTGATGTAGTAATACACAATGCTTTGCGATTATCATATTATTTATTTTAATTTGATAAATAGATTAACTTTGAATCCTAATAAATTAATATTATTATGCAATAGCAAAACATAAAAATGTTAGATCATAAAAATTTCACAATATAAAAGTGAATATTTAAAAAATAATGTCAATATATTAAACTGGTATAATAATATATTTTGTGAATAACTTTTTTAACTGGGTAAAACAAGAGGGGATATTGGGCCCGTTTACGGGCCTAAGATTATATATATAATTAAATTGTCACTTTGTATGAATAAACTACACTTTAATAAATCGTTATTTTTCTCTTTGGACGAAAACAAAAAAATCTCAAAATAAAAATCAACCCCATCACTTAGGTCATTTAAAATTAAAAAAAAAAAGTAAACGACATTTTATTTATTATAAAGTTTTTAAATGTATACACGTATAATCTTTACTATATTAAAAACATGAAGATCCTTAAAAATATTGTTTGAACTTTCTGCTCTTTATTAAAATACTCTACTTTTGACAAAATCGTCTTTTCATTATTTTTCTTAATTTGTTATTTTATCCTTTTTTCATTTATATTTTCAAGTATCACTTTTTGAATTAGAATTTCTATCTAAAAGTGTGAAGACCCTTAGAAATGTTGTTTATACTTTTTACCCTTCATTAAAAGACTCTCTTATCGTTTTTTCATCATTTTCTTTAACTTATTATTATTTAATTATTATTATCAGGACTTTTTAATATTTCTATTTGATTTAAACAAAAAATAATGATATTAACACTTCTAAATCAATTAAAACAAGACTCTCTATTTTTATTTTCTAGATGAGTTATGTAATCTCTATATTTCTTTTTTTGTGCCTAGACTTTGTATTCTCAGTTGTAAAAGCTAATGTATTATTTGTCTAATATCCAAAATCACAAATCTTTTCTTTCATGAATTCACATGAATTAGACATAAAATAATATGTACTTCAAGAAATATACATTGATGAAGAAGATGAAAAAAAAATCCAAAATTTTCACTTAATTCTTCTTTTATTTATTTTATTCAATGTTAGATTTATGCCAAATTAAAAAAAATAAACTATCCCTTTTCAATTTTTTGGGTTGCAGAACATGGTGACGTTGATAAACAAGAAGGAAGAGGGAATAAAGGTGTAGGTTTGGGTTATTGTTACATATTGTTATATTTTTAATTTTGATTTTGATTTAAGTTGTTTTTTTTACATTAATTTTTTTTAAATATTAGCTTTAAAGATTATACATAAATAACAATTGAAAATGGATTTTTCTCTTTGATATGTTATTTTCATGTTTCTCTTTCCGTTGAAAATTTGTAATCAAAATTTAGACGAAACGAACATGTTACTAAATGAAGTATAAAAAAATATATGTTCGAAGAAACACTTCTTTTCTTATTTGTGGATTGTTGATAATAACTAACACACAGTACTTTTGTGGGTATTACTTTAATATCGAAAATATACCTTGTTCTATATATATCTTGATTACTTTTTAATATACATAAGTTGTATCTACGTATTTAGGTCCGTAGATACCATTTAAATCACAACATCTATGAGTATATCACATGTGCATCACACGTATTCTAAACTAGTTTTATATAAATAATTGTCTAAGCTATGAAGGAAAAAAGACAAATATTATTATTTTTCTAATATTTAAGACTTTGAAATTAACTAAAATTTTGATTATCTATTAATAAAAGTATGTAATATAGCAAATTTAAAAAGAGAAAGAGTAATTAAGATTATATTGAAACATTAAACTACTCCTTTTATATTTAGAAATCATTTTTAAAATTAAATTTTAATCAATTAATTGTTTAAGTCCTAACTATTCAACTCCAAATTATTACTTTAAGTATTCATAAATTATTAACATATTTTAATATTATAAGTAATTAAATTGATTTTCTCATCTTTGTCCATTCATAATAGATTAAATTATTGCATCAAATTAATAACATTTATTTAATTTTGTGTATATGAATAATGCATTTATTTTAATAAAAAAAATACTATCTATGTATAACTTTTAAATTGACGCGACATGTGTATGCAAAACATGTACACTAAACTAGAAATTAAACTGTTTGAGCGGGGTATCTACAAACGGAGGATTAGTCTCATGGTTGCTGGCTGTGGGGATACCTTGGGAAACAAAAAAAAACTATAATGAAGTCACTGAGAATGTCAGTTGTTACATACCTATATTGTTTCAAAATAAATTCAGAAATTCGATAGGTATTTAGAGAAAGTTGAATGTGAGGTGACAAATAAGTTTTGAAATTAAAATTGGTGACAAGTCTGACCACTTCAAGTCAATTTTTTTTTAATTAGTGATTAAGTTAATTGGGGTAAAAAATATAATTTTTAAAACTTTTAAACTTTTAACAAATATCTCAATAAATCCTATTTTTTACTTTTACTACTCTCATGAGACAACGAATTAAAGGTGACAAAAATGAGCGAATATTTTGAAAAGAGTGACTCTAGTTTTAAATATTAAGTGTAGGTGACAAATATTTAATTAAACTTTAATAATAAGTGGTTTTTTTAAATAGGTCCTCAAGTTTTTCTTTTTACACTTTAACCCAAATTTTTATCAAAACCTAATTTCTAAACTTAATTCATTATCCCTTTTCTCAGTCATCAAGAATACGGCTTCTCACCAGGTACTCCATTTTCTTGTAAGACTCCAATTTTTTTTAAAGCAAATACTGAGTCATCCTTCATATGATATAGGATTTTAATTGATGATTTCTAATTGAGTATAAGTGTTAAAGTCAATTTCTTAGTTTTGAAATAGAATTGGAGATGATATAAGGTCACACGAACCCTCAGTACAAAGTTAAGCTAAAAACTTTCTTAGCATTTGAGTTTCAATGTAAGATTTTATAAAGGTTAGGTGAATCTATGACTTGTAGGTTGTATATACATGCTAGGATCAATTCCTAAGTATTTAAAGTATATTAGGTGTGGTTTAGAGTTATAAGGGATCTTTTACATCAAGCCAAGTCCAAAGAATTTCTACTGACTAAGTTTTCGTATAAGTTAATAGAAGGGTCAACTTTAAATGACCATATATCCTAAAGTATAATGAGTTAGGTGACCCATAATATATCAAAGCGAAGTATTTGAAATAGTTTTCCAACGCATCTGATTTTGCCTTAATTAGAGTTCAGAGTAGAAAGTTATGACCATACACGAACCCTTACTAGATAAGCAAACGCGGACCCTTACTAGATAAGCAATGACGTTCGTTTTCTTTTATTTTGAGGGTACTTTTATCCTAAAATCTTTAGGGGTCTATTTACAGTCCTAAAACGTATAAAACGTTAGTTCTCATAATCAAGCCCCTCTCCTTTCACTCTTAAACATAAATACTCAAGAATCATCAAGAAAGTAATGAAGTTAGGATTATCTTTCAAGATTCATCCTCAAGGTAAGTTATTCTTCATAAATTTTGATCTACCCTACCCAAATTTCTTCGTCTATTCATGAATATCTAATAGGATTTTAAATATAATCTAGGGTTTCAACAAAACGAATTCAAGAATTCCAAGAAAAGATTTCTTGACTTTTCTTCTTCAAGGATTATGGTTCTTCATCAAGAACTCTAAAGAGTCTAAGTCAAGAATTGAAGAATCAAAGAGAATTATTTCAACCAATGTCCTTCCAAGTTCTTTTACTTTAAAAGAACTACCAAGATTGAGGATTTTCTCCAAGAAATCGAGTATTCATCAAACTTCGATGGTAATATCAACTTTTCAGGTATGTAAGACTAAACTAAAAGCATGGTATTGTTCTCCCATGTGTCCCATAGATGGTCTTAGAAGTGAGTTGAAAGTTCTTGAGTCTACTTACATGATTTCTTGATTATCTTTTTAAGAAGTTTTATTTATTATATGTATTTCCATATGTTGATTATCATCATAAACTTATTTTTTTGAATTGAATATTTTTATGAGATATTGCATAAACTATACTTATTATTTCATAAAGATTGCATGAATGAAGATAGGAATTGAGTCTAGAGCCTTGATTGAGAATGTTGATAGATAATATGATTGTGAGTGTGAGGGTGATGATAGATTGATATAGCATGTTGAGTCCTGGGAGGAGTATTGAGCACCAAAAATGAGTAAGAGTGACCCCCCTGCTCGTACCTCATTAACTACGTGGCTAGCGTAGAAAAGGATTGGACCATGAGAAATGAATGTTTCCTTAGTCCCAAAACAGGACTTGATGTTATTATAAACCCACAGATGTATGCCCTCCTACCCCGGCAAGGTATTGGGCGGATGCCATAATGACATCACTTCGTTATACTATCACCAGCTAATAGATGATGGGTGTAGTCCGAGAAACTTTCAGAAAGCTCTCAAACTGAGTAATCTGAGTCGAGATGGGATGAGATGTGATGAATTGAGTTGAGTTCCTTTGAGATGAATCCCTTTGAGATGAGTGTGTTTTGATTGGTAATTTGAGTGGTTGATGGGTCACTTGTCTACTATTTATTCTTGCTTTAGATAGACATTCGACATGTTGATTGCTACTATCCTTGCTGTCAATTGTTGCTTCTATATTACTCTACCTATTTCAATTTCACTCAGCTATTTTATATACCAATATATTCCACGTACTGACGTCCCCCTCTGGGACTGCATCATTTCATGATGTAGATGCAAGACTTGGAGATCATCAACAGGCATATCGTTGAGAGTTGAAGACGTTCAGCTTATTGGGGAGTCTCTCCTACCTCGGAGGATTCATTATATTTATTTCATCATGCTTTAGTGTTAGACACTTATTAGCTCTATTTTTATTAAGGTAGTCATGGGTCTATCATTGGCACCACCCGATAGTGATAGAGGCTTCATAGACTAAAGTCGAATGTTAATGTAAAATTATGAGCTAGTTCTTCCTACTAGCCTCTTTTATTATAATATTATTTTGAGACTAGATGATGATGTGCCCATTTATTCCTTTATGTCTTCTGTTGATAGTATAATGCATGAATGAATGAATATGATGAGGCCAAGTGGTTCTCTTGGGAACTAGCAATAGTCTCTGAGTGCCAGTTACTCTAGGGTACCCTCCCGGGACGTGACAAACTTGGTATCAAAGTACGAGTTCAAGAGTCCTAGGGAGTTTATGAAGTCGTGTCTAGTAGAGTGCTTATTATTAGTGTGAAGAGCTCCACATCAAGAATTTGGAGGCTATAAGACATTTAGGAATTGATTCCCTTCTTTCAAGTTTTAAATCGTATGATAGAGTTATTTCCTAAGAAGTCTATGATGATTCATGTGGTGCTCTAATCCTTTCAACTATTCCTCATCCACGAGGTGATAGAGACATTAATGTTAAAATTCCTACTGATGAGATCCCTTGCAATATAGTAATCAGAATTGTAGAGAAACTGCACCAGGCTTGGGAGAAGCCGACCAGTATGCTAAGTTGATTGACTAGAAGGAGTGCATAATTACTCATATGAATCATGCATTTGAGTTAGCTCTAGATGTACCTAGGCCCTCTTTTCTTTTCCAAAACTTGCCTCTGATGTTACCCATGAGAGAGAAACTTATGTCTTCAAAGAGTTTAATACCACAACCTAAGAGCGAGATGTGAGGGCTTATAAACCCTAAGTAAAATTAAATCATCCCAAAGTTAGAAAGATAATGAGGGAAAGAAAGGAACGAGATAACAAGAGTAATAGCTGATTGAGGCTTGTAACTAAAGTTACGTACATATTAGGTAAGTAATAAAGTGACGACTCGATTGCCATAAGTTTTGAGGAAAGAGTAGTAAGTACCCCATGACTGTCATGATGAGGTATAGAGAGAAAGACAGGGGTTAGTGTCAAAATATGTTAAAACGTGCTAAAAACTAGAAAGAGGTCTATATTGATATATTATTGATATTCATACCAGTGAGGGGTAAAGTATAGATGTAGAATAAGGGGAAAAGAGTACTTTCAAGATAATAGACCTAAACTAGGGCTTATGATTCAGAAGGGAGAGCCCCATGAAATCCATAGAGTTAGAAGCTTAGCCAGATAAAGAAGTATAGTGAATGGGTAAGTGGTACATGAGTTATGAAGAGGGGATGTGTTGATCGAGTATTCACAATGAGAATTTAGCAAGCCTATATTCCTAAATTGTTACCTAGTAGTTATAAGTTGGTATAATACGAGAGAAGTATGTGATAGACGCAAATGATAGCAATAAACCCTAAGCTTGGAATTTTGAGTAGTAGTGTAAAAGAGGAGATGGTATTGTGAGAGTGATAGTCTTAGTTGGAGATTTTCTCTAAGAGGTTTGCCATAGTGTATGAAAATGCTAAACTGTAAGGAAAGTGATGCTATGGGCAGGGTACAAGTGCCCCTAGGTAAGACTCATGAAACGAGGATAGCTCAATAGATAAGAAGAGGCTTTAGATGTGTACCTATGTTTGTGTAAGATATGTGAAGCTCTAAGTTATGACTCCTATAAGAATCTAGATAGTATTTTTGAGTTGTCAATGTGGAGTAGGTTGATGTAAGCATTCTTTGTCATCCCTAGTAAATAAGTCGATCAGGACTTATGGATAGATGATGAGGAGTTCTACAAAATAGTCTAAGTCTTATACAAATGAGTTTATAGGAGCACCAAAGTTTATTGTTTGCAGGTAAAAAAAAAGAGGCTAGATCATAAAAATTGAGGAAAGTGGTTATGTATGCCAACAGAAGTAGCAAATATAGGAAGATTTCCATAAAGACAGGAGGAAGCTAAGAGTGGTATTTTCGAATAGAGTCTTAGAAGCTATTTATGTATATGCGACTATAGTATAACAAAGGAGTTTAAGATATTCTTGTGGATAGTGACTCCCTGACCATGTTGAGATATGTACGTATAGCTTAGAAAGGTGAATTGATTCACAAACTTAGAGAGACGACCTTTGAGCTAAGAGGGAGATTATGAGGTGATGAAACAGAGTAGATCTTGAGTTTTTGATAGGGATAGGCTGATCAAGATGAGATATCAATCCCTTTTCATCTCATATAGTCCTTATACTTCAGTTAAAGTGATATTTCGTTACTGTCTGGTATATGAGTGTCATGCCCATGGCCTAGTCCTATGCATGTCATGTTGATTCCCGTTCATGATGAGTTTCAAGATAAGAAGTGATCTTAATCATGGATCTAAGAGTTTCTAGTCCTATGTTGAATGAGATGTGACTTGAGTTTTACACTGCATATAGTTCTGTGGACTTAGAGTGAATTTTGATAGATGAGGGAGATTGTACTTCATTATGAGTGTCCTCAAATAAGTTTTCTCGATTTAATCATGCTAATGATCTTCGTTCCCAGCCTTTTGAGTGATCCCGCTTTCTAGTGTTGATGATAGTAGATGAGTGATAGTTGATAAGTCGAGAGTTTGATTGATTGAGTGAGTTTTGAGAAGAGTTCTCATTGTTATTCATGCCTTGATATCTACCTTTACTCATCATTCGAGGACGAATGATCCCAATGGGGAAATAAGTGTTAAAGTCAATTTCTTAATGTGGGAATAGAATTAGAGATAATCTAAGGTCACACGAACCCTCTGGTACGAAGTTAAGTTAAAAACTTTCTTAGCGTTTGAGTTTTAACGTAAGATTTTATAAAACTTAGATGGACCAATGAATTTTAGGTTGTATATACATGCTAGGATCAATTCCTAAGTATTTAAAGTATACTAGACGTGATTTAAAGTCATAAGGAATCTTTTACATCAAGCCAAGTCCAAAGAATTTCCAGCAAATAAGTTTTCGTATGAGTCGATATAAGGGTCAACTTTAAATGACTATATCTCCTAAAGTATAATGAGTTAGGTGACCCATAAATATCAAATTGAATATATTTGAATTAGCTTTTCAACACATCAAATTTTGGCTTAATTAGAATTCGAAGTAAAAAATTATGACCATTTTAGTGAAGGGGTGCAGAGCTGTCTGAAGGTCCTCGCCTGGAGCGCGTCGCGGACTTGATGCTAACCCTTATTGGATAAATTAATGATGTTTTTTTTCTTTATATTTTGAGGGTATTTTTATCCTAAAATCTTTGGGGGGCTATTTAAGGTCCTAAAACGCCAAGAATGTCAATTTTCATAATTAAAAACCCTCTCATTCGTTCCTAAATATAAACACTCAAGAATCATCAAGAAAGTCATTAAGTAAGGATTAGCCTTCAAGATTCATCCTCAAGGTAAGTTATTATTTATGAATTTTAATCCAACCAACTCAAATTTCTTCATCTATCTATGAATCTTTAATAGAATCTTAAATCATAACCTACGGTCTCAAGAAGACGAATTCAAGAATCCCAAGCAATTGTAATATCAAAGTTTTAGGTATGTAAGGCTACTCATAGAGTTGGATTGAGTTCATCCATGCGCCCCACATGTTAATTCTCCATAATGGAGTTCAAGTAGAGTCTTACCCTAAGTCTTGAATTCTTAATGAGTTAATTCCTCTTCCATTGAGTTAGATATATTGAGATTCATCATCTAGTAAAGATGATGACTTTTCTATGCATTGATGAAAGAGTAATTTAAACTAAGAATATTCTTTTAAATATGAGCATATAATTAATATTTTGGAGAGTAGTATTAAACACCGATATGAGTGAGAGTAATAATAATAACTTGACCTCATAAACTACGTAGCCAATGTAGGATAGGATTGTACCAACGTACAACTCCTCACTCGCCACTGAGATGACCCAGTTTTGGGATGGATCCACTCTCCTAGTTTTTGTTTCTTATCCTGACAAAGTATGGGACGACTCTGACAGCATGGGCATGATGTTATATCATCATGAAGCTCATGGTGATGGTTATCGGTTAGAGAAACTCCCCAAGAAGTAAAGTTTATTATTTTACACACTGAGATTTATTATTTCTTTATTAAAGTATTTTTTTTATTATGTTGCATATTTAATTGAGTTGAGTTATTTGCAGAGCTGAGCATTTGAGTATCATAATTCTTATATTGAGTTGTGTTCATTAATGCATTAAAATCAGTATTTCTTTATATTAAGTTATACTTTTAAACAAGTTCAAAAGAATATGTTTTACTTGCATGACATACTTTTGTCAATTAAGCTATCTCAAAGTTTCATTTTTAAATGAGTACCATATTCTTAATACTTTTTGGTCATCTTACATGGGCAAGACGTTGTATCATCATGAAGCTCATAGTGATGGTTGTCGGTTAGAGAAACTCCCCAAGAAGTAAAGTTTATTATTTTACACACTGAGATTTATTATTTCTTTGTTAAAGTATTTCTTTTTATTATGTTGCATCTTTAATTGAGTTGAGTTATTTGCAGAGCTGAGCATTTGAGTATCATAATTCTTATATATTGAGCTATGTTCATTAATGCATTAAAGTCAGTATTTCTTTATATTAAGTTGTTATTTTAAACAAGTTCAAAAGAATATGTTTTACTTGCATGACATACTTTTGTCAATTAAGCTATTTCAAAGTTTCATTTTTAAATGAGTACCATATTCTTAATACTTTTTGGTCATCTTACATTCCGTGCATTCAACGTACTGATGCCACTCGGCATTGTATCATTTCATGTGCAGGTACAGATTTTAGAGATCCTCAGCAAGCACTTCGTTGAAGATATATTCAGTCGCAGACAGTGGTAAGACCTCCTTGCTTTCGGAGGAACTCTTTTATTTTAGTTCATTCTTTTTTTTATTGTCTTGAGGTAGCCTTGAACATGTCTTGACACCTTCTTATGAGTTGATAGAGGCTTCATAGGCTGAGTTAAGTAGAGAATAGTAGAGACAGTCTTACTTTCAGAGTCAATTACGAAAAACTTTCATTAATTATTTCAATGGAAACATTGAGTTATTTTAATACAAGATATAAAATTATTTTACATGATAATTTACATACCCACTTGAGTACTTTCTTTTATTTTATTAAAGCTTTTGCTAATTGAAAAAGTGAGTTGAGCCAAGTGGTTCGCTTGGGAACCAACAATGGTTTCTGAGTGTCAGCTACGTCCAGGGTGTAGGCTCGGGGCATGACAGATGGATTATATAGAAGTTTATTTAGGGAAAAGGGCCAAACATACCCCTGAACTATTTGAAATAGAGCAAAAATACCCCTCCCTTATATTTTTGTTCACAAATATCCCTCCGTTATATTTTTGTCTCACAAATATCTGCCCATTATATTTTTGGCTCAAAAATATCCCTCCATTATATTTTTAGTTCAAAAATATCTCTCCCCCCCATATATATATATTAAATTTTTGGCTCAAAAATACCCCTTAACTATTAAAAATGGTGCAAAAATATCTTTCATTAGTTTTCGGCTAAAAAATACCTCTCTGTTAAAATGTTAAATTTATTTTTTAAGTATCTCTCTTCCATTAAAAAATCAACTTCAACTCATCTTCAAATCAATTTTTATCAGACTTTTGAGTAGTCCAGATTTTTACTATATTTTAAAAAACTTTTATTTATAATTGCAATTAAATTATCTCTTGAAAATGATTACTTATATTAATTGTGTTACCTTACTAACATGAGCATAACAATTTCTATACAAGCTTCGTAAGTTCACAATATTTGAAAAATTGGATCCCATTGAACTCGAGAAAACTGATTGAAGGAGGAGGCAATAATTATAATGAGGATGAATCTATGTTATGATTCAGAGATCGACTTTTTGAGATATTTGCAATTGAAATAACAGTCCCTTTTAACATGAAAAGACTAGTTTCGGACCTAATATTCGAAGGGAAAACCTCTTGGGCCCTAAATGGCATTTCACGTGGACTGGTCATGTGGTGCTTTTTGTTCACATAATATACATGGTGTTATTTTTGTCATGTGTTGTACTGATGATTTGTGAATCATGGTATAGAGATTAGTGGTTTTGTATGTCAAGAAGGGTAATTCCTAACCCCTAAACTGTTAAACTGATGATTTGTGAATCATGGTATAGAGATTAGTGGTTTTGTATGTCAAGAAGGGTAATACCTAACCCCTAAACTGTTAAAAAGTAAATCCTTCCAGAACTTATTAAATTCTTACATATTGTTACAATTTATAAACTTCAAGTATCCATGAGTCAAAAATATAGGCAAATTTCTATAAGAATACCAAGAAGCGATCATAGAATATATTTGAACCCGAATTGCAAAGGAAGAGGGATTTTACGAAACTCATAACATTAACTAAGTTTACTAAGTCATGCCATAAAACAAATGCTTTATATACCTCTATTTCCTTCGTCAAACTAATTCCAACGCCAAGCCAATCTAACTTACTCTTTCGGACGTCCAACCTCTACAACAAATCACAATAACATTAACGGTTAGCTAAAATCCCTTTTTGGCCTTAAATCCCAAACTTGCCCCTAATTTTACAAAAATTTTGATAGCACTTTTCCTTAAACTAGACCACCCCGAGAATTCATCTCGGCTCCAATTAATCAACACAACA
>DF359837.1:0-24450 GCA_000787875.1 Solanum virginianum
AATAAATAATTAAATAAAATTAAAAAAAAAAAAAAGAGGGGGACCGTTACAATAATTTTTTTAAAAAATTATATTAAATTAAATTATACCTTATAAATTGAAATTTGCTTACATTCGTCCAATTTATGTGAAAACTACAAAAAAAAAAAAAAAAAAAAGCCATTATCTTGACACGCCATTTTCTAGATATTGGATTTTATATATTTTTTTTTTTTTTGGTGTTTAAANNAAAAAAAAAAAAAAAAAAAAAAAAAAAAGCCATTATCTTGACACGCCATTTTCTAGATATTGGATTTTATATATTTTTTTCTTTTTTGGTGTTTAAAAAGTCAAACATAATTTCTAAAGACAAGAAAAAAGAAACATCATATTAATGAGAGAGTAGGAAAGATTCAAAAATGCAAATGTATGGTAAAAAATGTATTCAATTATGTAGTGAAGAATATTTTCTTTGATTTTAAAATCAATGTTTTATTATAAGATTTTCAAATGTGAATAAATGTACCAAATCTTTGTTTTCTAACTTTGTCTTCATAAATTTCAACTAAAGTACCATTCTCTCATTTATATAAAAAAAAAATAATTAAATACAATTTCATATTTAACTACAATTTTATATAAAATTACAGAAATATTATTGAATCTATGACCAAATCCTACTTAATTTACCTCAAATAAATGCATACCACATGATGCATCGTTTTACAAGTGCACTTATTACTAAATAATACTAGTCTTCCATCTTCTCATCTAAAAATATTCTTTACCTTTATTTTTGGTTTGTAGATATCCTTTTTTTTTTTTTATCTTTTAGTCTAAAAGTATTCTTAACTCTAATATAATTAAATAAATTCTTTTATTAATTAGCTAATTTATTTTATTTATTCTAAAATATATATTTTTTTAAATTTCAATTCTTAATATTAGCTCATTTCAAAATATTTCAAGCTTAAATATTTTGGGATGAACTAATATTAAGAATTTAAATACATAAAAAATCATCTTTTAAAACAAATAAATTAATTAACTAATTAGTAAAAAAAATCAATCAAATTAAGTTAGAGTTCAACGTATTTTTACACCAAAAAGTAAAAAGAGAGGTATCTTTGAACCACAAATCAAGATAGAGAATATGATTAGATTAAAAGGTAAAGAAAAATATTTTTAACCCATTTCCAATTGATTAGGAACATTCTTGACCTTAGTTATAGGTTTATAACCTACATGGAAACTGCATATAAATTTAAAGAAGAGTCTCTTATTTATGAAAAAAACAAGTTTAGTGTATGATCTTTTGCATCGTATATGTTATGTCAATCTAAAAATTATATATAAATAGTATTTGTCTTAAAATGAATATATATTCATAAAAGTAAAATTAAATAAATACTATTATCTCAAAGTCTTAAATATTAAAAAAATAATACTAATTTTTTTCTTTCATAGTCTTAATAATTATTTATATAGAATAGTCCTAAATCAAAAGTATATTATAAATATAAAGAAATTCTTTTGAAACTAAATAAAAAAATTGTGAAAAGATAATTTTATTGTGAAGTTTTCTCAATTAAAAGAAAAAATGGACGTTTGAGGTGAATGGTATAATATATCATTTTACACAAATCATGAAGTATTAGTGGGCCATGCATAAAAAGTAGAATTATTTTTGAGTCTAAATTCAAAGATAAATAGATTACATATATTTTGAGTTTTTTCTTAAGTTAATTAGTATATTTTTTGATACAAATATCATGAGAACTTTTGTACTAATTATAATTAGAATAAATTACGTAACTAGATAAATATAGAATATGTATTTACATTATAAGTTATAGTTTGAAAAAAATTATAATTTATAGCTATAGTTAGAGTTTTATTGTATTTTCTCTCGCGTTTCTTCCTCTCTCTACAATCTTTTGCAAGATATACAAATATATATGTATATCAATTGCATATATACAATTATTTGATAGATACACATATACAATTCGTCTCTTTTCCCTCTCTCGATTTCGCTCTCATCTCTCCTCTCTCTCCGAATTTCGCCCGCTAGATATACACATACATATGTATATCAGTTACACTTACAATTATTTGACAGATATACATATATAATTTGTCTCTCTCCAGTCTCTTTCCTCTCTCTCGCTCTCCCCTTCCTCTCTCGATCTCACTCGCCTCTCTCCTATAATATGTAACTATGAATCGTAATTTTAGCAAACTACAATTATTTTTTGCCTCATTATGTTTAAGTATTACTCTTTTTGAAAAATTCTCTTATAATTAATCCTCCTGCATATATGTTGAATTGAATTATGAGCTAGAAGGATCTTTTTACTATTTTCATTTAGGTCATGACAATCAGTGTACCTAAGATCATAAAAATAATAATATGAAAAAAAATTGTTGTAATATAGCTTCATAAGAATCTTAAATAAAAACGCGTGAATATTAGAAAAAATAGAGATTTTAGGTGCAACATAAAAGAATAACATTATCGCGATGGAATAAAACAAGGATAAAATAATACCGATATCACCCATCAATCGTCTATGTCTACGAAGCCTCTATAACTAACATATAAGAAGGCATCATGACAGGTCATGGGTACCACAATCAAAAGAAATGCTGACATAATGATAAATAAATAACCATCCCCCGAATGCTGGGGAGGACTCACCACGGTCTGGAATCAAGCTCTGAAACCTCAACGATTGGGCTGCTGAAGTCCTAGGTCTATCGTATCTGCATCATAAAATGATGCAGCACCAGAGGGGCGTTAGTATGTGAAATGTATTGTATGTAAAACGGGCTAAGAAAAAAGAAATAGTATAACAATCTTTCAACAATAATGTATTGTACATAAAACGGGCTAAGAAAAAGGAAACAGTACAACAATCTCTCATCAATCACTCATGCCTCATCTCCGAGTATGGGACAAGACTCTATCACCTCACCATCCATTAAACATTAAATCATCACATCACATTGGAGTTCTATCACCATGAAACTTATCTGGGAGTTTCTTGGACCTACACCCATCATCTATGAGCCGGCGGTACAACAAAGCGATGTTGTTGCAGTATCCGCCTAGTACCTTGTCGGGGTAAAAGTGCGTACATTAGGGGTCTATAGTAATAGTAAATCCTCTTTTGGGACTAAGGAAGTATCCGTCCTGACGGTCTAATCCTCTGCTACGCTGGCCACGTAGGTAATGAGTGCGAGGGGAACTCACTCTTACTCATTTTCGGTGCACAATACTCCTTCCAGGACTCGACATGCTCATAAGACCATCAATTTATCCAGGATTCCAGTCACTCAAATTCTACGGGTAAGACTATCTTTCCAAATTTAAGGGATTATGTTCATCTAACTCTATCAGTATAATTCCAGCTATCACATTCATCAAACACTCATCACCTCAGGACTCAAACTCAATCAAACATCACATTCAGACAATCAAGACTCTAGACATCCTCCTAAATTCATTATTCAAGTGTTTATAGAGAGAATTTATAAAAGTTCAATCACAATCACATAAGTATATAAATATACAATAACTTTAAGCATGATGATTATCAATTTAGGATACGAAAATATAGTTTTAAGAATATATTCAAGAGCTCAAGATAATATCCAAGAATCTAATACAAATATTCAAGAACTTTCAAGAAAAATCATAATTCAAGACTTCTAGACATAACTCTACATTGGCACATGGAAGAACAATTCCATGCTTTTGGGTAGCCTTTACATACCTGGGAGTGACGAATCTTTGAAGAATCATGAATTCCCCTCTGAAACCTTGCTTTCCTCTTCTTTTTCTCTCTTAGCTTAGGGTTAAATTAATAGATTTAGGATGATTTTGGGTGTTAAAACCCTTTCATATGAAAATACAACTTAAAATCAACCTGAGAATTTAAAAAATACATTGGGAAGGGCGAAATTGCCCTTCCCGATTAAAAAGAAAAAAATGGCTCCCCATGCACTAGTGCGCGATGCCCACTAGTGCATTTTTGCACTTTTTCCCGAATTTCAGTCCTCGTCGAATTTTTTTGAAAATAGACCAAGTATGGTTCTGCGTCCTCTTCGCGTCACGGAAGGAGCGCGAAAATCCCACTATTTTGAGCATTCTTTGAAAAAATAAATTCGCATTTTTTCTTGATAAAGCTGAGTCGAAACCATTTTCCGACTTAGTTTTTTGCACTGATCACAAATCCAATCTTAGATTTTTCATCAGAGCTTGGGAAGATACGTTGTGCGCGAGATAAAATTTACTGGCATTTTAGTAATTTCATGAGGTGTTACATCATCTCCCCCTTGGAATCATTCATCCTCGAATGATGAGTAAAGGTCGAACGGGGACTCGAATAAACTCAGAATTTATCTCATTCCTCACTTGGGAACACTCAAACTCTCACTATCCATCATCTATCTATCTTTGTCTTAGACTCGGGAATAGAATAAAATAAGGCATCAACTCCATGGAAAAGAATACTCAGAATTGATAAGAATACGAACATTTACCTTCAACATTGTCATCACTTGGCATGAATAGATATGGGTATTTGAATTTCATCGCTTCCTCAGCTTCCCACGTAGCTTCCTCAATAAATTGATTCCTCTATAGGACTTTAGGTTATCTCCTTGTTCCTCAGCTTACAAACCTGTCGATCAAAAATCTGGATTGGAATTTCCTCGTAAGCTAAGTTGTCCTTCACACCCGTGCTCTCCACCGGAATAGCTAAGGCTGGATCCCCCAAACACTTCTTTAACATAGATACGTGGAATACCGGGTGAACTTCCTCTAGCTCGGAAGGCAAGTCTAACTCGTAGGCGACCTTCCCAATCCTTCTTACGATTTGGTATGGCCCGATATAGCGGGGAATCAGCTTCCCCTTCTTACCAAATCTCATGACGCCCTTCAAGGGTGACGCTCTTCATGGGTGACACCTTAAAGTACACCAAATTGTCTACCTCAAACTCCAAGTCTCTTCTTCTCACATCCGTATATGACTTATGGCGACTCTGAGTTATCTTCAACCTTTTCCGTATGACTTTCACCTTCTCCATGGACTGGAGTACGAAGTGATGTTAGGCCAAAAATACATATTTTTAGTCATTATTTAATATTTTTATTTATTTCTTTTTAGCATAAATTTTATGGATTGTGCTAAATTATGTATTTTATGTGTAAGATTAAATTAGCGCGAAAATAAAGAGATTTGGAGCTCAAACGAATTGAAAAAGGAGGATTACAGAAGAAAATTCAAGCAGACAGCTTAATAGATTAAATTGAATATAATAATATATATTATTATATATACATATATGCCGTGCAAATTGCAATTGGCAATTGAAATAGACGGAAACTGCCACGTGGTAGTATGTTGAAGGCATGGCGGTGTACAAGTCGCGTGAAGGTCCAATTCTTTCAATTTTGGGTTTCCCAATTTATTTTGGACTCAACTTGTTAGGGAGACCTGTGACAACTACCCTTACACCTAGCTCAGTTTACTATACGAGAAGATAACATTAATGCATTTTTATTGGTCTGTCTATCCCCGCTCAACGATGTAGTTAGACAGTCAATAAAGGTAGGCTGGCAGAGGTGTGCAACCTTGTTCAGGTAATTTTAACCCTGTCCCTAGGGTCCAAGGTGATGGTAGTTAGACAGTCAATAAAGGTAGGTCGGCAAAGGCGTGCGACCCTGTTCAGGTAATTTTAACCTTGTGAATCAGCAACTAACTAATCAAATAATTTGATGAGGTAGAGGCTAAGCATGATTATTAGCTAAATCATAATCGTAGATGGATTTATTCATTGATTGTGTAAAAATATTTCTCATCTTGGTTAATTGTTCAGTGCTTAAATAAATAAGTAGAATTAGTATAGCTTAGTAAATAATTAATTGACAAGTCATTTGGGTTCGACGTTCGGCTTCTGAAAAGAGCCACTATATTACTTGGGTTGACCATGCACACTTGCGTGTGCTAGGAAAGCAACGAGTTTTTGGCGCCGTTGCCGGGGACTTAGAAATTAATTATTTTTCTAGGTTATATTTTTTTCTTTTATTATTTAAGTTTTTCTCATTTTTAGTATTTTATTCTTTTTATTATTATTATTGTTATTATTATTATTATTTTTGTTTGTTCGAATATTTAAAAAAAATCAAAAAAGTATACTTTTTAGTACTCTTATTGATCTGGATGATTGAAATAAATGATGGTTGGGTGATGGATAACCTTACATTTACCTTCAACATTGTCATCACTTGGCATGAATAGATATGGGTATTTGAATTTCATCGCTTCCTCAGCTTCCCACGTAGCTTCCTCAATAAATTGATTCCTCTATAGGACTTTAGGTTATCTCCTTGTTCCTCAGCTTACAAACCTGTCGATCAAAATTATCATATATGTGATGGTCAAAATGGTCATTGAAATGGTTGTCCGAACTCATATCCCCCTACCCCAAACCCCAATTATTATTCTTCTATTGTTTGTGATGTTGACAGGGGTAATGTGGTGGAGCAAGCAGAACAAAAAGTTTGTACTAGTGAGCTATTGAGGCAAATATTGGAGCTACAGGAGAAGACAATGGAGCAGCAAAAAGAAGAGAATGCTCACCTCACAAATATAGCTACCCATGTAGCAGAAATTAAGCTCAAACTAGAGGAAGATCATTTTGGCTTAGACAATGTTCATGACAAAGAGGCTCACATGAACACAAAGGTTGACGTGAATGATGTCCAATCACTAATTGTCAATGTTGAGAAGAGTACACACGAGGATGTAAATAATAATACAATTCATGAATTAGGACGTATTAGACCTCATTCCTATCATTTTTCTACATTGTGCTTGAATGATTGCTTGGATGATGAGATATCAATCGAGTTATCTGAACCTATGAAAAAGCGTAAGGAAGAGGAACAATATGTCTATATTATTGAAGTTGTTGAACAAAAATCAAAAAATTACATTCCTCATCTAAGGGCCAAGAAGTGTAAGATGTGATACCTATTACTTGGTTCCTTTATCTTCATACCACCGCCCCTTGAGCGAAGTAGAAAGATGGATGCAAAATTGGGGGTGCAATTCATATCTTCAAAGTGGAGAAAAAAATTAGAGTTTGAGCGAAGTAGAAAAATGGATGCAAAATTGGGGTGCAATTCATATCTTCAAAGTGGAGTAAAAAATTGATGGTAACTTGAATCGTGTTGCGACATTAAATCAGACGCTTGTTGGGAGGCAACCCAATTTTAGTGTAGTTTTTTATTTTTAATTTTATTTTAGCATCACTTTCTTTTTCTTTTTGTGTGTCTTTTTTTTTTTACCAGATTAGGGAAAGTCTGAGTACCCAAAATTTAAAGCAAATGAGCAATTTGAGGTTAAGTGTGGGGTGCGTACGATCCTCGATGGGTATTGAGAGAAGATGCTTCTAGCTAGATCTAAAGGTCTCAGGGAGTTTTCCTAACCTTTGATTTAAATTTTAATTGATGCTTTGAGGACATAGCATATTTTCAAGTGTGGGGTAAAAATTCTTGCATATATATATTGTTTAGGGTGAAGTGTGTTTTAGGTTTGTTTAATATTCATTACAAAAAACAAAATAAAAATAAAAACAAAAATAAAAATTGAAAACCAAAAGAAAAAAAATCAAAAAATTACAAAAAGACTTTTATTTATTTATTTATAATTATTTTTTATTAGTAGAAGCACACTTAGCCCACCCTTTGATTTTTTTTCGGTTCTTTTCCTAGGGGGTTCCTTTGAACCGAGTTTCTTTTATTTTTTATTTTTATATTTTTAGGAAGTCAAATTTTATTTTTATTTTTTTTATTTTTTTGGAGAGAAAAGAAAAAAATCTTTGACTTCTTTTGATACTTGCTATTTAGGCCTAATCTTGAGTAGTACTTTTCTATAAATGCTTGCTTGCTAATTAAATTGCAAATTATTTGACATCTAGGTTCATGGTTGTGACTCTATATACAGCTTATTTTATTTTATAGTTTGTTATGACTTTGTCTCTTTTAAAAGTGGAATTGATCCATCTTGATTGATACTTGTGCCATGTGTGGTGAGAATTTATTTATTCTGTGGTTTGCGTATAGTCTAAAACTTGCTCTGCATATTATTGAAGCGAAATAAAAATATTGTTTTGTTTAGGGGATAATAATTCATTTTTACATCCCAGGAAAAAGCCTCTCTATTTAGGTAGTGGTAAGGCTGCGTACATCCATCTTTTCAGATATTATATAACTAGTTAGCTCTTTTGAGCCTATAACTTTTTGTTGGTAGCCATATTTTTACCTTGTCCTATTTTGTTGAATCCCTAATTTTTGCACCTTGCTTCCTTGAGCACTGTAGCATAGACATATTATAATTGTTAAATCTTAAGAAAAGAAATATTTCAGTGGTAAAAGGTGATCAATGATAGCTACATGGTGATGAAAAAACCCTCTTCGAAAGAATGTGCCATAAAAAAAAGAGAAAAAAAGAAAAAAATTATTTGAAAAAAAAGAGAAGTGAAACGTTTTTTATGAGATGAGATTGCTAGTGAAAGAATTATTAAAGAGAAAGTTAAAAAAAATAAAGAGAAGATAATGGGTGATGAAGTCTAAAAGTGCAAAGTGCTTAGGAAAGTATAAGTCACTATTATATAATTTCCTACCCTTCCCCTAGCCTACATATTACAACCCATTAAAAGTCCTATTTGATTTTATTCAAGCATGCTTAATTAGTGAAGATGTACATAATGGGCAAGCCTATGGTTCTTTGTGCATACATGTGAATTCTTTATGAGTGTGAGAGTTGTTCTTTAATGCAAAGTCCTTAATCTATATTCAATCTTTTAAATTGAGTGTACGAACTATTTTTTTTATGTGAGGGCACTTGTTTCATGATAGATAAGTGATATTATTAACTTCTTTGAGAGATTAGGTGAGCAAAACTTAAATTTGATGAGTTAGAGTCCTTCCTTGAGGCTAGGAGGTTAAGAGTTTGTTATTTATTTGTATATCTTGCATAATAATTTGGAAATATACATGATAATTTTTGGATGGACTGAATTGTTGTATCAACCAAAATGGTGGTCCTATTTGAATTTGTTTTAATGAGCTTTAATAGTTGCTTGAGTAGATAACCTAAATTGTTCGTATCAACCAAAGCGGTGGTCCTATTTGATTTTTTGATGAGCTTTAATAGTTGCTCGAGGACGAGCAAAAGTTTAAGTGTGGGGTGGTGATGTTGGGGCAAAAATATATATTTTTAGTCATTATTTACCTCTTATTTAATATTTTTATTTATTTTTTAGCATAAATTTTATAAATTATGCTAAATTGTGTATTTTATTTATAGGATTAAATTGGCGCAAAAATAAAGAGATTTGGAGCTCAAACGAATTAAAAAAGGAAGATTACAGAAGAAAATTCAAGCAAACAACTTAATAGATTAAATTGAATATAATAATATATATTATTATATATACATATATAGAAGTCGCCATGGAGACCGGAGAATTTTGGTTTCATCTTTTATTCTCCATTATTATTTATTTTTGCATTTATCTTTGAATGATTTGTGGTAATTTCTTCATGTCTATGTGGAGTTAAACTTCTCGTTCTAAGATTATGGTAGCTAATAAGATGATTGTTTAGTCATTATTAATTTGAAATATTTGTTTATCATATTAGTTGTCCTTATATTGTTTTTATCTGATCAACTAGGGAGTAAATTAGTTGTTCATTCTGGATTCGAGAGATGTTAAAATGAATAGAATACAGTAGTATAGGAAGTTTGTTCGACTAGGAAACTAGATTGATTCGTGTAAGAGAGACTCGTAACAACTACCCTTACACCTCGCTTGGTTTATAATACAGGAAGATAACATTAATGCATATTTATTGGTCTGTCTATCCCCGCTCAACGATGTAGTTAGACAGTCAATAAAGGTAGGCCGGCAGAGGCGTGCAACCCTGTTGAGGTAATTTTAACCCTGTGAATCAACAACTAGCTAATCAAATAATTTGATGAAACAAGGCTAAGCATGATTATTAGCTAAATCATAATCGTAGATCGATTCATTCATTGATTGTGTAAAAATATTTATCATCTTGGTTAATTGTTCACTGCTTAAATAAATAATTAGAAATAGTAAAACTTAGTAAATAATTAATTGACAAGTCATTTGGGTTCGATATCTAGCTTCTGAAAAGAGCCACTATATTACTTGGGTTGACCATGTACATTTTGGTGTGCTAGGGAAGCAACATGAGGTCAGACCCAATCAACTCAGCTTCAACCACCTCGAACCAGCCAATCAGAGATCTACACCTCCTCCTGTACAATGCCTCATACAGGGCCATCTGAATGCTGGCATAGTAGTTATTATTATACGCGAACTCAATTAATGGTAAGTGATCATCCCAGTTTCCTTTGAAATCAATAACACATTCCCTCAACATATCCTCCAAAGTCTGAATAGTGTGCTCTGCCTATCCTTCTGTCTGAGGGTGAAAAACGGTACTCAAATTTACCTTCGTACCCATCCCTTCAGGAAAGATCTTCAAAACTGAGAGGTGAATTGAGCTCCTCTGTCTGAGATTATAGACAAAGGAACCCCATGCAGCCTCACAATCTCTCGAATATATAGTCGGGCATACTCCTCAGTCGTATAAGTTATTTTAACTGCTAAAAAGTGGGCTGATTTAGTTTTTCTGTCTGCAATCTCCCATATCAAATTATGTTGTTTTCTGAATCGAGGTAAGCCTGTGACAAAGTCCATATTGATTATCTCTCATTTCCATTCTGAAATTTCAAAATTCTGAGCTAACCCACAAGGGTTTTGATGTTCAACCTTAACCTGTTGGCAATTGGGGCATTTGGAAATGAACTCCGCAATGTCTTTCTTGATCCCATTCCACCAATAGATTTCCCCCAAGTTATGGTACATCTTGGTGGAACCAGGATGAATGAAATACCTCGTACTATGAGCTTCGACGATGATTCTTTTTCGAACACCATCAACATCGAGTACGCACAATCTCCCTTGGTACCTCAATATCCCATCTCTCCCTTTGGAGAAAATCATGACCTTTTGCTTGTGAACGCTTCTTTCAATTGAAGTAAGACAGGGTCTTTGTCTTGTTTTTCCTTCACCTCAAACACTAAGGATGAAGCAGAATCATTCTGAACACTTACCCCCCTTTGTTGTTCTCCTCAAGCTGTACTCCTAGTCGAACTAACTTGTGCACCTCTCGGGCTAGCTCTTTCTTCCCTTCCTCCACATGGGCAGTAATACCTATGGACATCCTGCTAAGAGCATCAGTAACAATATTAGCCCTACTTGAGTGGTAGAGGATGCTCATATCATAATCCTTGAGCAACTCTAGCCACCTCATCAGCCGCAGGTTGAGCTCTTTCTGACTGAACACGTACTGCAAGCTCTTGTGGTCAGTGAACACGTCCATATGCACTCAATACAGGTAGTGATGCCAGGTTTTAAGTGCAAATACCACTTCTCTTTTTGCATTAGTACACAGCCAAAACCCACTTTGGATGCATCACAGTATATCACAAAGTCACCTGTCCCATCTAGCAAGGTCAACACAGGTGCTATAGTCAATCTAGTCTTTAACTCCTGAAAACTCATTTCACATGCCTCAGACCACTGAAATCCAGCCTTCTTCTGAGTCAGCTTTGTCAACGGGGCTAACAGAGAAGAGAAGCCTTCAATGAATCTACGGTAGTACCCGGTCAGACCCAAGAAACTTCTTATTTCTGTGGGAGAAGTAGGTCTTGGCCAGTTCTTAACTGCCTCAATCTTCTGAATATCCACCCAAATACCATCTCCCAAAATAATATGGCCCAAGAAGGCTACTGACTTGAGCAAAAACTCAGACTTGTAGAATTTCACATACAACTCATGATCTTTGAGTGTTTGCAAAACCACTCCAAGGTGATTTGCATGCTCCTCCTCATTCCTCGAATATACAAGAGTGTCATCGATAAACACGATCACGAACATGTCAAGATATGGTCTGAATACCCTGTTCACCAAGTCCATGAAAGTTACAGGTGCATTTGTCAACCCGAAGGACATGATCAAGAACTCAAAATGGTCATATCGTGTCCTAAAGCCTGTCTTAGGAATGTCACTTTCCCTTACCTTCAACTGATGGTAACTCGATCTGAGATCTATCTTAGAGAAACAAGTGGCAAACTGAAGTTAGTCAAAGAGATCATCTATCCTGGGAAGAGGATACTTATTCTTTATGGTGACCTTGTTCAGTTGTCAGTAGTCTATACACATTTTGAAAGGTCATTTATTATGGGAAGAGGGTACTTATTCTTTATGGTAACCTTGTTCAACTGTCGCTAGTCTATGCACATCCTCAAAGACCCATCTTTCTTACGCACGAATAGGACAGAAGCACCCCAAGGTGAAACACTAGGCCTTATGAAACCTTTCTCTAACAAGTCTTTCAATTGCTCTTTCACTTCTTTCAACTCTACGGAGGCCATTCTATAGGGTGGAATTGAGATAGGTTTGGTTTCGGGAAGAACATCAATCCCAAAATCAATCTCCCTATCAGGAGGGACTCCAGGAAGATCATCAGGAAAGACCTTGGGAAAATCATTCACTATTGGGATTGACTCAAGAGTAGGAGACTCAACATCGTTAGACTTTACTTGTACGAGGTGGTAAATACAACCCTTGGATATCAACTTCTTAGCTCCAAGATAAGATATGAATTCATGCCTCATACAGGGCCATCTGAATGCTGGCATAGTAGTTATTATTATACGCGAACTCAATCAACGGTAGGTGGTCATCCCAATTTCCCTTGAAGTCGATCATAGTCAACAATAGCATAATAAGCATGAAGTCAATCCATGCCCATTATTACATCAAAATCAACCATCACCAACTCTATCAAATAAACTAAAGTGTCCCTATGATAAATAGACACCACATAATCTTAGTAGGAATAGAAATAACAAAAGGTTTATGCAGACACTCTGGAAGAACCCCAAACTTACTAGCCATATAAGGAGTTACAAAAGATAAAGTGGCACCCAGATCAATCAATGCATAAC
Source organism: Solanum virginianum (assembly GCA_000787875.1). Classification (NCBI taxonomy): domain Eukaryota; kingdom Viridiplantae; phylum Streptophyta; class Magnoliopsida; order Solanales; family Solanaceae; genus Solanum; species Solanum virginianum. Next base: position 13,104 of record DF359837.1, read on the forward strand.
AATCAAGGGAAAAGACTCGAAGCATACCCGTGAGAACATCGGGTGCAACCTCCTGTTCCTGTCGACTACCCATAGCATAAAGGCGGTTAGTCCTGCCGCCTGCACCCGTAGTAGCAACCCTCTGCTAGCTACCCGCTGGGGGTGTTGTTGAAGACTGAGCTCGGCTGTTCTCTTCACCTCGTCTCCTCTTCAGACACTCCTGCTGAAAATGACCCGTCTGCCCATATAGAAAACAAGCATCTATACCCAAATAATACCTACCTACATGGAGTTTCCCACAATTGCTACAAGGTGGCTTTCCCCTCGGGCACTGAGTCACACTGGCCTGAGATTGGGCACCCCGGGTCCTAGAGTTCTGGTAACTCTGAGATTTCTGGTCATACCTGCTGGACTGTATGGACGCACTAGCTGCTGAAGGTGCGGGATGTGATGGCCTCTTCTGAAAATAAGATTTGTCACCTCTCTGTTGTCTTTGCGGGCTAGGCTCATGCCCTGCTGACTTCGCCTTCCTACTCATGTGCTCTTCCTGGTCCCTCCTCTTATCTTCCTCTGTCTACTGGGCATATACCGTGAGTCTGGAAATGTCCATACCAGGAATCAGCAAGGAAGTCTTACACTCTTTCTGCACATGTCTGGCTAGACCAGCCATAAATTTCCTCATCCTCTATCTCTTATCCTTCACCATCTCAGAGCATACCTTGATAGTTTGATAAACTTAAGGCTATACTCCTTCACAGTTATCCCTCCCTATTTTAGATTCACGAACTTCTCTGCCTTCGCCTCCCTTAACTCTTAAGGTAAGAAGTGATCAAGGAAGACGGCTTCAAACTCATCCCATGCTGCAGGCTTCACATCCTCACCTTTACTCCCCTCCCACTGAGTGTACCATACATAAGCCACGTCCTTTAGCTGGTAAAACGCAAGCTCAACTCCCTCAATCTCGATAGCATGCATGGCCCTAAAAACTTTGTACATCTCATCTATGAAGTTCTGTGGGTCCTTTTCCACCTTCGACCTCGTATATGCAGGCGGGTTCATCCTCAAGAAGTCCCTGAGCCGGGTCACAGCTGAGGGCTCCTGCGAACTAGAACCAGGAGCCTGAGAACCGTGACTATTTCCCTGGGAGGCCACCAACTGAGTCAGCATAGTGATGACTCCTCTGAATTCTGCCTCAGTAGTGGGAGTTGACTGGGGCTAAGCAGGGGGCGCTTGAGGGACCTCAACAGTCCTAGCAGGGTATCCCCGTCTCCTGATCTCAGTCTGAACCAAAACCTCCGATTGGGTGTTCTCAGCGGCGGAGCAGTGGCATTTCTCTGAGCGGCTGTTCTCTATGGCGGCATTTTCGGTAAGCGTAAGGTGCACGAGTTAAAAACAGTATTTCACAAGTTAACTCTATAGCACGAACTCAGATCATAGAAGAAGGGCAACACTTCCTAATGTCCTATAGCCTCCTGCTTATGAAGTGTGGTGCATAACACATCGATAAACAAGACTCTACTAGACACGACTTCACAAACTCCCTAGGACACTCGAACTCTAGGCTCTTATACCATCTGTAACGACCTGGCCCAACACTGTGAAGTATTATCCGCTCTTGGGCCTAGCCCATCATGGATTTGTCCCTTTGGGGTCATCCTAAAAGACACCTCACAGTATATAGACCAATCCATTACTTTATCTACCCAACATCTCTCCTGTGTTTTGTCGATGTGGGACATCTCCTCTTAAGATAGGTTGTTACATACACCCCCTCTATTGACTCAGCGTCCTCGCTGAGGTTTGCCCCACCGCATGAGATTTTCCTAGACTCAGTACTGAGGTTTGCCCCGCCTCACCGGGATTTGCCTAAACTCAATTGAACTCTAGCCCCACATCAACAAGGCTGACACATGAGTGACTCAAATAACAAGTTTGTCACGCCCCGGGAGGGTACCCTGGACGTGGCTGGCACTCGAAGACTATTGCTAGTCCCCAAGCGGACCACCTAGTCTTATCGCCATCGTTTCATCCATTCATACGTGGAAGATTAAATAAAATTAACCAACTATCATACGATAATAAGAGTAATGTCACAAGAAATAAAACAGGGATAAAACAGTCCCGACACCACCCATCAATCGTCTATGTCTACGAAGCCTTTATAACTAATATCTAAGAAGGTACCATGATATACCATGGGTACCACAATTAAAAGAAATGCTAACATAATGATAAATAAATAACCATCCTCCGGATGCTGGGGAGGACTCACCACGGTCTGGAATAAGCTCTAAAACCTCAACGATTGGGCTGTTGAAGTCTTTGATCTACCGTATCTGCATCATAAAATGATGCAGCACCAGATGAGCATTAGTACATGGAATGTACTGTACATAAAATGGGCTAAGAAAAAGGAAATAGTACAACAATCTCTCATCATTCACTCATGCCTCATCTCCGAGTACGGGACAAGACTCTATCACCTCACTATCCATCAAACGTCAAACCATCACATCACATTGGAGTTCTATCACCATGAAACATATCTTAGAGTTTCTTGGACCTACACCCATCACCTATGAGCCGTGATGGTACACCGAAGCGATGTCATTGCGGCATCCACCTAGTACCTTGCCGGGGTAAAAGGGCGTACATTAGGGATTTATAATAATAGTAAGTCCTCTTTTAGGACTAAGGAAACATCCGTCCTCACGGTCCAATCCTCTGCTACGCTGGCCACATAGGTAATGACTGCGAGTGAGACTCACTCTTACTCATTTTCGGTGCACAATAATCCTCACAGGACTCAACATGATCATAAGACCATCAATTCATCCAGGACTCCAGTCACTCAAACTCTACGGGCAAGACTATCTTTCCAAATTCAAAGGATTATGTTCATCCAACTCTATCAGTATAATTCCAGCCAACACAATCATCAACACTCATCACCTCAGGACTCAGACTCAATCAAACATCACATTCAGACAATCAAGGCTCTAGACACCCCCCTAACCTCCAAGTTCATTATTCAAGTGTTTATGGAGAGAATTTATAAGAGTTTAATCACAATCACATAAGTATGTAATAGAGTAACTTTAAGCTGATGATCATCAATTTAGGATATGAAAGTATAGTTTAAAGAACATATTCAAGAACTCAAGATAATATCCAAGAATTTAATACAAATATTCAAAAACCTTCAAGAAAATCATAATTCAAGACTTGTAGACATAAATTTATATTCTAACTCTACATTGGCACATAGAAGAACAATTTCGTGTTTTTGAGTAGCCTTTACATACCTGGGAATGGAGATTTTCTTCAAGAATCGAATCTTCTCTGGACACCCTCACTTGTTTTTTCTTCTTCTGTCTTAGACTTATCGTAAAAACCTTTGAAAAGTAATGGGTCTAAACCTTTTTGTACAAATTTATGTTTTAAAACCGACCTAGAAATGTAAAAATATATCGAGAAAGACAAAATTACCCTCCCAAATTAAAACAAAAAAATTTGCTTCTCGTACACTTGTGCGCACTAGTGCAAATTTGCACTTTTTCACATTTTCTCAGTTGTTCAAAAATTTTTGGAAAAATACCAAGTGTGATTTCGTGTCGCGGAAGGGGCACGAAAACCTCACTGTTTTAAGTCCTATTTAAAAATTATAATTCGCATTTTTGCACGATAAGGCCGAGTTGAGATCATTTTCCAACTAAATTTTTTGCACTGATCGCAAATTCGATCTCGGATTTTTCATCAGAGCTTAGAAAGATACATTGTGTGCACGATAAAGCTTAGGGGCATTTTAGTAATTTTGTGGGGTGTTACATATATATCCAACAATATCAGCGTACGATGTCAATAGTTTCGAAGTTCATATTATCAATGCTCTTCCCAATAATGGTGTACCTATATCATATCATTGCGCATATAGAGACAATGATTTTGGGTATCATACTCTTACAGTGGACGATTATCAATGCTCTTCCCAATAATGGTGTACCTATATCATATCATTGCGCATATAGAGACAATGATTTTGGGTATCATACTCTTAAAGTGGACGATGATTTTTTTTATTTTCACATGAATATTTCCAGGAACTACTATCTATTTTTGTCATTTTTTGTGGGGTCAAAAACAAAATGTGTTTGATGTTTATAAAAAAGAGTTGGCGCTTTTGTATTTGTTCTAAATATGATATCCATATTTGTTACTGGAAAGTACAAGAAGATGTTTTTTACGTTGGTCGTCATCTTAATGAACTACATTTAAGTATAGATGGAAGTAGTAATATTGAAATTTGTAGGAGTGATAGAAATATCTATATTAATATGGGATATATTACTTTTGGTCTCTAAAATTATTAAATAAACTTTGCTTTTTTGGTGCTTGTGTTATATTTTCTCCATTTATTTTTATTTATTATCATATCATGTTTTATTTCAAATGAGTTAATTTAATTAATATTTTAAATTAAATTAAATTATCTTAAGTTCATATTTCAAAATTAGATATTTGAAAATTATACAAAACAGGTGTCAACCCTGTGGTCCGAGTCTAGTGACCACGACTGGGATGCCGGTTGATGGATGCCAATTCTGAGGTCCGAGCACCAATTTTCTCCCACGGGGGATACTTCCCACCGTTATATATATTGTTAGACCATCTGGCCCTAGTTGACTGCCCCGACCGGAGGGCAGGTCGGGAAGGGGGTTCGAGGCGTCATTTGATATTATAGTGGTTTGAGGCCCCGAGTGATACTGGTTACTAGATGGGTTGAGGAGCCGATTGATTTCCTGTGGATCCACACACCTATACACACCCTGATTGTGCGTGGGTGTACCTTCTGGTCTTATGAAGGCTCAGGGGCGTCAAGGCTTAGACACTTAAACCCATGTACAGCTGACCCCTGGATCATGTAATATTGATAGTTAGTTTCCATTGCGGTTCTGTGGTGATTGTATCAGTTAGATTGTGCGTGGGTGTACCTTTTGGGCTTATGGGGGCCTACTCAGCGTATAAGCATAGATATTAGGGCCTTATACCCGTGTATAATACTATGTCTCAGTTCAGTGATAGTTGTGGTTTGGGCCTACTCGTGTTTCATCACCTAGTATCATTGCTGTCATGACCCAATCCTAGGGACTAGATGTGACACGATGAATGGGGAGTCCGGAGATAACTCAAACAAACCTCTTAGCATATCATGTACACATCCTTATTGCGGAAGCAAAATAAGACAATAACAAGAGTCAATTATAAAAAGGCAAGCAGGACTAAGGGAAGTCTTTCATAATCATAAAAAAATATAAGGAGCATCGAGCTCATAAGCATATACAAACAAAGTATCCAACAACACCTCTACCTAAGAATGGACGGGGCCAAAGACACTTTTCGAGCTCACCCTCATGATAATAAGTATCCAACATAAGGAACAAATCTCAACATAGCATGAATGAAATAGATATTGTCCTCAAAGTTAAGGACTCACCCAAAAGCTTTCTTCAAGAACAAAACTAGCCACGTAGAGGAGGATGATCGATAGGAGCTCCAGTACCTACATGGTAATATTATGTAGGAATAGAGTATGTGTTAGTACTTGGAATGTACTAAGTATGCGAGGTATAATGCAACAAAGACATAAGCCATAATAAGCATAATGCATAATCATAATAAATGGATATATATTCAATATGACGTATATGAGCAATACTTGTAATAAATCATGCATGAAAAACATTCATCTTGCATATATAACATATATATGTGGGAGGAGACCTTAATCAACATAGCCAACTGAGCTACTACTTGGAATCAATGGCATGAAACCCCCTCGGCAAGGTGTACGAGGCATGGCACCCCCTTGATAAGGTGTGGTCTACTTGCCAAGGTAAACCAAATATGATAACATAAACTATATAGATCCACTAGTAAAGGCCATTTAGGGAAATGATATAATCCTATGGTGGCACATAGTTTAGAGACTAAAAATTTTATATAAGGACCCCTTGAGTCGAGCCCCTAGCCTCAATCGGTGCTAAGTCTAATCCCACAGAATACTTGAAATAATCATAAATTTAATCATAACATGCATAACTTGTAAGAGACATGAATCATGACATCAGTAGCTCATTCACATGCTTGACCTCTACTAGTGAGCTTAACTTGAATGTGAGGGTAAAATAATAATCATTCTTGATCCCTCAACTTGACATGAATGACTCACAAGAGGATAGAATCTTGAAATAGGGCTCAACTTGTCACTTGTAAAATCAAAGATACTTTTCGTGAATTTAATACATGCTTGGAAGCCCATAATCATCATGAAATCACTTGACTTGTAAATCATGCAATAGTTCATCCACAACTTAGGAATTCTTGTCATGTAATTTTATCAAACTTATGGTGGGTTCATGACACTTGTTCAAAATCATACAACTCAAGAGTATAACAAGAAGGAGTAAAATCAATTCAAATCAACCCACCAATATTATAGTAAAATTCTCATTTTGGGTATCATGAAATTCATCTCAAAATTTGCAATAATTCATAGTTTTCATAGTTCACATCATGCATAACTTCAATAGATATAAATCAACTCATAAAATAAGATTAAAATAGATATTCATGTGTAATGCCCTGCAAAATTACCTAAATGCTCCATGAATGGAATCGTGCACATAACATGTCTTTCCAAGCTCTGATGGGAGATTCGAGGCTGGATTTGAGATCAGCACATAAAATTGAGTGAGAAAATGCCCTCAACCTATTTTTAGAGCAATCGAGTAGAAAAATAATTTTTGCTAATTAATTTTGGGACAGTGTTGATGAGTACCCTAGGCGCAATGCGCTAGGGATGTGAACCTACATGTATGTTTTTCTTTTTAATTTTTGACGAGAAGAATAAAATTCGTTCGAAAATATTTTTGAGGAAAATACACTGGTCAGCTCCACTGGCGCGTCACGGACTAGTGTATTTTCAGTGACATTTTTTTTATTTCGGGAAGGGTATTTTGGGTATTCCCAACCTATTTTAAGTCTAATAAATGAGTACTAAGGTTATTTTTCTCAAAATTGAGGGTCTCAAACCCATTTTTCTTAGCATTCAAAGTGAGGTTTTGAGAAGCGAAGAGAAGAGGAGCCTAAAGTCTTGACCTACAATTGAATTCCCTATAGATATTGGTGATTAAACTTCATTCCAGGTATGTACGGCTACCTAAAGCATTGGACTGTTCATCCACGTGACCCTTCATCTTCTTGAGTTAAGACCATGAGTATATATTGCATGTTTTAAATCCAATGATTCTTGACTTTTAAATTCTCATACAGGATTGAGTTTCTTGAATATATTTGAGTCAAATTATGATTGCACCATTGTTACTTTGAATTATGAATATACTTCATATGATTAATACATGAACCCTAAACTTAGCATTTTTCTTGCTTACAGATTTAATTGAAACTGTGAACCCAACCTTTTAAACTAAGTAGTATGAACCTGACAAGTATGTTTTCTTTCTTTATGTGTGCATGTAATGAGTATCCATCATGTCATATGTGTTCAACATGCTAATATGATGCTACTTGACCATAACTTATGAAAATCTTGCATGATGTGGATTAGAGTATTGAGTTGCATTGCATGGACGATAGTCCTGAGTAATTGAGTTATTGTGTAATTGAGTTGAGCTACTGAGAACTAAGTTGACTTATCTAACATGGGTCGAAGAGATGAGTTAAGCTAATTTCTATGAGCATGATTTAGCCATGGAAGGAGTATTGAGCACTGAGTTGGGTGACGAGAGTCACCCAAGAACTATGTTGCCAGCATAGGATGGTCGTACAGGATAATTCTGGCAGCCCAAGTCCCCATAGAGAGATACTCTCCTAGGATTGGAGAGAGAGGCAGAGTTTGACGCATCCTTTTTTGTGGCAAGTTAAGGACGGGCGAGGCAACAATACTATATTCGTTGTACATCACCCGAACTCATGGTGGTGAGAGTTATGTCCGTTTGAGAAAGTTCTAAGAAATATTTGAGTTGAGCATATCTTGATTTTCAAACTGAGTTGCATTAAACATTGAGTCTATTTTCTAAATCATGATTTCAAACTTAAAAACTTGCATGAAATTTTGAGTTGGGTTATGAGATAAAGATGTGAGCCTTGAGTCGAGTTTATTAATTGGTTTGAGCCTTATCTGTTTATTTTAGCTCATTTACATTACATATAGTACATTCTATGTACTTATACCATTTGGTGCTGCATAAAATGATGCAGATTCAGTAAATAGAGGACTTCAGCAAATATGCTGTTGAGGTTCAGCACCCCTAACTCCAAACAGTGGTGAGTTCTCCCCTGCATTCGAAGGATACCTTTTACTTTCTTTTTTACATTTTGACTTAGCTCCTTGAACTTTTGGTAGCCATAGCCTATCATGGTACCTCCTAGAAATCTAGAGTAGAGGCTTCACAATCAACTCATAAAATAAGATTAAAATAGATATTCATGTGTAATGCCCTGCAAAATTACCTAAATGCTCCATGAATGGAATCGTGCACATAACATGTCTTTCCAAGCTCTGATGGGAGATTCGAGGCTGGATTTGAGATCAGCACATTTTTCTTTAATAATATCATTGAGTATTCTTCCGCTTTTGAGTAAGATGTGATGATTAGGCTAAGTGGTTCTCACGAGAACTACCAATAGTCTTTGAGGGCCAGTTACATTTATGGTACCCTCTCAAGGCATGACTACAGTCCAGAGGTCAAGTGTCCTAGGGAGTCTATGAAGTCATGTCTATTAAATTCTTATTTATGGGTGTGTTATGCACCACACTTCATAAGCAGGAGGCTATAGGACATTTGTTGATGAGTACCCTAGGCGCAATGCGCTAGGGATGTGAACCTACATGTATGTTTTTCTTTTTAATTTTTGACGAGAAGAATAAAATTCGTTCGAAAATATTTTTGAGGAATATGAGTTCGTGTGATAGAGTTTAACTTTATGAAAACTTTTCTCTAATTTATTCATTACATGTTTGCAAATTATGCATAAAAAATGAACTGCTTCTCAGAGATATGCCTCAGCCCCAACTGCTGAGAATTCTAAACTAGTCCCTACTCAGACAGGGACAAGGAGACGGTTTCAACCTGTTAAGACTGCTGAGGTCCCAGAGACGCCCCCTGTACAGCCGCAGCCAACTCCCACTTCTTAGGTAGAATTTAGAGGAGCCATTATGATGCTTACTCAGCTAGTGGCCTCGTAAAGTAGTAGCTGAGGTCCCCAAGCCCTTAGTTCTAGCTCCCAAGAGCCCACATCTACTACTATGCTCAGAGACTTCTTAAGGATGAACCCGTTGATCAACACGGGGATGAAGGTTGAGAAGGACCTAAAGAATTTCATCTACGAGATGTATAAGGTATTGAGGTCTATGCATGTTAGTGGTGTTAAAAGGGTAGAGGTTGCCTCCTACTAGCTTAAGAATATGGCAAATGTCTTATACAACCAGTGAGAGGATAGTTGAGCTGAAGATGGTAAGCCTACTGAGTTTGATGAGTTTGAGAGTGCTCTCCTCAATCACTTCTTTCCCCAAGAGTTATGGGAGGCGAAGATTGAAGAGTTTGTGAACTTGAAATAGGAGGGGATGACCATCAGGGAGTATAGCCTAAAGTTCATTAAGCTGTCTAGATATTCTCTAGAGATGATGCAGGATAAGAGGGCAAGGATGAGAAAGTTTGTGTCTGGGTTGGGCAGACATGCAAAGAGGGAATGCAAGGCAGCGTTACTGATAACGGGCATGGATATTTCCAAACTTATGCTTTATGCCTAAAAAATAGAGGAGGATAAGAAGAAAGACAGAGAGAAGCACATAAGTAATAAAGACAAGTCAACTGGGCACGAGGCTAACAAGCATAAGCAGGATAAGGGGAAAAGGTCTTACTTCAAGAAGAGGCATTCAGGGTTTGCCCTATCATCAGCCAGTGCACCCACTTCAATTGCCTGGTATGATCAAAAATTGTAGGGGCAGTCAAACCTTAGAGCACATGGTTCACAGGCTAGTGTAAACCTTGGCTTAAAAGGGAAACCACCCTATGGGAAGTATGGCAGGATGTATTTGGGAGAGTGTAGGGAAGGAGGAAATGGTTGCTACAAGTGTGGCCACACAGGTCACTTCTTGAGAGATTGTCCACTATGGGGTAACAGGGCCCAATCTTCCACTACTATGGCACCACCCAGAGGTAATTAGAAGGGTATAATAGTAGGGATAAGCAAAGGAACATACCATCTCTATGCAATGGGGAACTGACAGGACCAAGAGGTGGCACCAGATGTCGTAATGGGTTTACTTTTGATTATTATACTTTGCTTGACCCAGGGACTACAGTTTCCTTTGTGACACCATATGTGGCTAGAAAAGTTGAGATTTCTCCTAAGTATTTTCTTGAGCCTTTCCTTGTTTCCACTCCTATTAGTGAGTCCATCCTAACTAAATGAGTTTATAAAGATTGTGTAGTGTCTATCTACCATAGCGATACTCTTGTGGATCTGGTTGAATTAGAGATGATTGACTTTGATATAATCCTTAGCATAGACTGGCTCCACGCCTGCTATGCCACAGTTGATTGTAGAATCCGAACTATCAAGTTTTAGTTTCCCAATGAGCCTATATAGAGTGGAGGGGAGATTCTATTGCACCTAAGGGAAAATTTATTTCCTATCTTAGAGCTAGAAGGTTAATCTCTAAAGGGTGCATCTACCACCTCGGCCAAGTCAAATCTGATTATGTTGAGTCTCCTACTGTTGAGTCGATCCCAATTGTGAGTGACTTCCCAGAAGTGTTTCCCAAGGACCTACCCGAAGTCCCTCCTGATAGGGATATTGACTTTAAGATTGATGTGCTTCCCGATACCTAGCCTATCATAATTCCACCCTATTAGATGGCCTTCACTGAGTTGAAAAAGTTGAAAGAGCAATTGAAAGACTTATTAGAGAAGGTTTTTATTAGACCGAGTGTTTCTACTTAGGGTGCTCCAGTCTTATTTGTGCATAAGAAAGATAGGTATCTCAGAATGTGCATAAATTATAGGCAACCGAACAAGGTCACAATAAAGAATAAGTATGCTCTCCCCAGGATAGATGATCTATTTGACAACTTTAGGGTGCCACTTGCTTTTTCAAAATAGACCTTAGATTAGGTTACCACTAGCTGAAAGTAAGGGAATGTGATATTCTAATGATGGCTTTTAGGACGAGGTATGCCCACTTCGCATTCTTGGTCATGTCCTTTAGGTTTACTAAAGCACCTGCGACCTTCATGGACTTGATGAACAGAGTATTCAGATCGTATCTTAACATGTTCATGATT
>DF359837.1:24474-36800 GCA_000787875.1 Solanum virginianum
TTCAGATCGTATCTTAACATGTTCATGATTGTATTTATTGATAACATCCTGATATATACTAAGGATAAAGAGGAGCATGCCAACCATCTTAGAGTGATCCTTCAAACTCTCAGAGACCATGAATTATATGCAAAGTTTTCAGAATGTGAGTTCTGGCTCAAGTCAAAGGCCTTCCTAGGTCATGTTGTCCCAGGTGATAGTATTCAAATGGTTGCCCAGAAGAGTAAAGCGGTTAAGAATTGGCCCAGACCGAACTCACTAATAGACATAAGAAGTTTCTTAGGGTTGGCAGGGTACTATCGTAGATTTGTTGAGGGTTTTTCCTCCCTATCAGAACCATTGACCAAGCTAGCTCAATAAAAGGTCAATTGTTAGTAGTCCGATGAATATGAGAGGAGTTTTCAAGAGTTAAAGACCAGATTGACTATAACCCCAGTTTTGACATTGACTGATGGGATAGAAGACTTTGTGGTATACTGTGATGCATCCAGAGTTGGACTGTGTTTGTGTGTTGAGGCAGAGAGAGAAGGTAATAGCCTATGCTTCGAGATAACTTAAGATTCATGAGAGGAATTATCCGACTCATAGTCTCAAGTTGGCAACAGTGGTATTCGCACTTAAGATTTAGCATCACTATTTGTATAGAGTGCACGTAGACATATTCACTGACCACAAAAGTTTGCAATATGTCTTCAATCAGAAAGAGCTCAACCTGGGGCAGAGAAGGTAGCAGGAGTTGCTCAAGGATTATGACATGACCATTCTCTACCACCCAGGTAAAGTTAACATTGTTGTTAATGCTCTTAGGAGGTTGTTAATGGGTAGTACGGCCTATGTTGAGGAAGGAAAGAAAGAGATAGTGAAAGAGGTGCACAGATTAGCTCGATTAGGAGTCTAGCTTGAGGAAAATGAAGGAGAAGTAATGTCCAGAGTAGGTCCGCATCATCCCTTGTGGTGAATGTGAAAGAGAAGCAAGATTTAGATCCTATCATACTCCAATTAAAGGAGGTCATCCACAAACAGAAAGTGATTGTCTTCTTCAAAGGGAGAGATCAGTATTGAGATACCAGGGCAGGTTATGTGTTCCTGATGTTAATAGTGTAGGAGAGAGAAATATGGTTGAAGCATATAGCTCTAAGTATTCTATTCATCCTGGCTCTACAAAGATGTACCATGACTTGAGGGAAATCTATTGGTAGAGTGGGATGAAGAGAGATATCGTGGAGTTTATTTCTATGTGCCTGAATTTTTAACAAGTCAATGTTGAGCATCAACGACCATATGGTTTGGCATAGAACTTTGAGATCCTTAAGTAAAAGGGGGAGATGATTAACATGGACTTCATCGCCGATCTATCGAGGTCTCGGGAGCAGCATGACTCAATATGGGTGATTATGGATAGGATGACCAAGTTGGCCCATTTCTTTCTAGTCAAGATAACTAATACTGCTGAAGAATATGCCCGATTATACATTTGTGAGATTGTGAGGTTGCATGGGGTTCCCTTGTCGAATATCTCGGACAGAAGAGCTCAATTCACCTCCTAGTTTTGGAGATCTTTCTAGAAGGGATTGGGTACGAAGGTAAATTTGAGTACAGCATTTCATCCGCAGGCAGATGGCCAGGTAGAGCGCACATTCAGACATTAGAGGATATGTTGAGAGCATATGTCCTTTACTTCAAGGGACTTTGGGATGACCATCTGCCATTGATCAAATTTATGTATAACAATAGTTATCATGCAAGCATTCAGATGGCCCCTTATGAAGCTTTGTTTGGGAGAAGATGTAAATCACAGACTGGGTGGTTTGAGGTTGATAAAGCGAAGTTGATTGGGCTTGATCTTGTCCATCAGTCCATGGAGAAGGTAAAGGTTATTAGAGAGAAGTTGAAGACCTTGCAAAGTCGCCAAAAGTCTTACACGGATGTGAGAAGAAGAGACTTAGAATTCGAGGTAGATGATTGGGTGTACTTGAAAGTGTCACCCATGAAAACTGTCATGAGGTTCCGTAAGAAGGAGAAGTTGAGTCTGGACTATATCAATCCCTATCAAATTGTGAAGAGGATTGGGAAGGTCGCCTATGAGTTAGAATTTCCTTTCAAGTTAGATGGGATCCCTTCGGTATTCCACGTGCCGATGTTGAAGAAGTATTTGGGAGATCCAGCTTTGGCAATCACCATCGAGAGTACGGGAGTAAAGGATAGCCTATCCTATGAGGAGATTCCTGTAAAACTTCTCGACAGCCAAGTTCGTAAGCTGAGGAAAAAAGAGATAGCCTCCATCAAGGTTCTGTGAAGGAACCAATTCATAGAGGAAGCTACGTGGGAAGCGAAAGAAGCTATGAGAACCAAATACCCATAACTCTTTGTACCAAATGATGATGATATTGAACTTAATGTTCCTATCCTTAACTTATCTGATGTTCCATTCTTGAGTTGATATATTTATTCATGAGTCTAAGTAGAGTTTATAGAGGTTGAGGAAAAGTTGAGAGTTCGAGTTGTCGAGTGAGTATTGAGAGAAGTCTTGAGTATACTCATGCCTCTTTTCCACCTCTACTCATCATTCAAGGACGAATGATCCAAAGGGATGCCCGGTGAAATTATCTAAATGCCCCTAGAATATAAGCGTGCACATAATGAGTCTTCCCAGGCTTTGATCGAAAATCTGAGATCGAATTTGCGATCAGCATGACCAATTGAGTGAGAAAATGCCCTCAACTCAATTTTAGAGCAACCGAGTCAAAATATAATTTTTGCTAATTAATTTTGGGACAGTGTTAATGCATGGCCTAGCGCGATGCGCTAGGGATGCGCACCTACACTTATGCTTTTTTAAAAAATTTTATGGGAAGAATAAAATTTACTTAGGAATTTTTTGGTGGAAAATACACTGGTCTATGCCCCTGGCGCATCATGGACCAGTGCAATTTTAGTGACGTTTTCTCTTTTAAATTTTGGGAAGGGTATTTTGGGTATTCTCAACCTACTTTAAGTCTAATAAACGAGTACTAAGGTCATTTTTCTCAAAAATAAGGGTTTGAAACCCATCTTTCTTAGCATTCAAAGTGAGGTTTTGAGAAGAGAAGAGAAGAAGAGCATAAAGTCTTGAGCCAGAGTTGAATTCCCTATGGAGATTGATGATTAATCTTCATTCCAGGTATGTAAGGCTACCTAAAATGTTGGACTATGTTCATCCATGCGCCCCATTGTCTACTTGAGTTACGACCATGAGTATATATTGCATGTTTTGAATCCCATGATTCTTGAGTTTTAAATTCTTGTACAGGATTGAGTTTCATGAATATATTTGAGTCAAATTATGAGTTGCACCATTGTTACTTTGAATTATGAATGTACTTCACATGAGTGATACATGAACCCTAAATTCAGCATTTTCCTTGCTTACTGATTTAATTGAAATTGTGAATCCAGCCTTTTAAACTAAGTAGTGTGAACCTGAGAAGTATGTTTTCTTGCGTTATGTATGATTTCTTGCTTTATGTATGTTTTCTTGCTTCATGTGTGTATGTAATGATTATCCATCATATCGTATGTGTTGAGCATGCTAATACGATGCCACTTGACCGTAATTCATGAGAGTCTTGCATGATGTGGATTAGAGTCTTGAGTTACATTGCATATACAACGGTCCTAAGTTATTGAGTTGTTGAGTAATTGAGTTCAGCTACTGAGAACTGAGTTAACTTTTCTGAGATGGGTCGAAGAGATGAGTTGAGCTAATTTCTATGAGCATGATTTAGTCTTGGAAGGAGTATTGAGCACCGAGTTGGGTGAAGAGAGTCACCCCAGAACTATGTTGCTAGAATAGGATGGTCGCACACGATAATTTTGGTGGCCTAAGTCCCCATAGAGGGACACTCTCTGAACTATGTTACCAGCGCAGGATGATCGCACAAGATAATTCTAGCGACACATGTCCCCATGGAGGGACACTCTCTTAGGCTCCAAGAGAGTGGTAGAGGTTGACACGTCCTTTTCTGTGGCAAGTTAAGGATGGGTGAGGCAACGATGCCATATTCGTTGTACATCACCAAAACTCATGGTAGATTTTGTCATTTCATATTTTATAAGTTTGAACAGCTATATAGGCTGAGATTTGTGTCATTGGCTCGCCCACTTAGAAGATTAGGTATGGGTGCCGTTCACGACGTATTTTTGTTCGTGACATAGTCAAATGTTCAGAGCAAATAATTTTAATTATTCAAACAATTTTTAAAATCATTCAAATATATATATTCAAATTTTGGTAATCTTACTAAAAACAAATAAGGCCTCAACATTTTAATAATATTAGCATATGTATAGTTGTCAATATAATGCAAGTAAATATGAGTTACTAAAATATTGGAACGGAGTTTTTCTTTAATTTCAAAAATATTATACTATAATCTTATTTCAATCGTATAAAGTCAAAAGTCATTCAATAAATTTGTCCCTTTTAAATCACCTAATTTTTACAATTCATCTATAAAAACTACCTAAAGAAGAGAATTTGCTATAGTAGCAAGAAATCAACAATAAGTCCCAATTACATTCACCATGACCAAAATATTTTTCATTTTACTCATAATTTCCTCATTTATTATCAACGCTTATCAAGTTGATATTTATAGAGAGGTTCATCTTATTGATGCTCTTTCAAATAATGACATACTTGTAATGTTTTATTGTAAATCTGGAGACAACGATCTTGGATTTCAGTATCCTCTAGTGGGAGATGATTTTCATTTTCATTTCCTCCCATCTATTTTAGGTCGTACCCCTTTTGTTTTGCCATTTTTGCTGGGGTAACAAACAAGTTGTGTTTGATATTTATAATTATCACTTGAGTGCTCATTGCACAAATGTCCTAAGTGATAATATTGACTATTGTGTTAGGGTATATAAAGATGATGTCTTTTATTTTGGTCCTAGAGTCGATAATGTAACAAAAATGAATTATTAAAATTAATTAATGAATGTAAGAAAACATGTTTGGAATTTATCAGTGAAATGAGTATTATCTCTTTATTTTTTCTAAATTCTTCTATTACTCTTTTTGTATTTTCTTTTGTCCGCTTGGATTTTCTTGTCAAGTAATTTCTAATTTAATTTATATTTTTACTTGTCATTTCTGACAAAGCAAGGTAGGATAATTTTTTCTATTATACACTCAATTTTTTAACATTGACTTAATATCTTTCAAATATATGGCGAATTATATTTGGAACCCTATCAATTAATAGAAATAAAATAATAAACTTACTACACTACTAATTATTCTTTAGTAAGTGTCAAATCAAAATTTGACAAGTAAATTCAAACGGAGGGAATAATATCCGAAAATTTTCCAAGAAAAAGATGAAAACAAAAATGAGAAACTTCCCTCATGATTAAAAAAATAATAAAATAAATAAAAGAAGCTATTGGAGATATAATATTGCAAAGATTTGCGATAAAAGAATCATTTTAAAATATGTTTGGGGAGAGAGAATATATTTGTTTACTACAGTTAGATTATTTTGGTTAATTTAATTAACTAGATCTAATTAATACTTTGATAATATTGATATAATAAACTATTTTATTTATCTATTTTTGTGTTATTATTCATAGACTTAGTATTTGAGATCAGGTGTCCTTGATGTAATGGCTTTCAGATATTGGAAAAAACGTTATGTAATAGACTTAATAGGTTTTGTTATTTCATAGTAATGCCCGATAAACTTACGAAAATACCCCTAGAGGAGAGATGTGTGTATAACGCATCTTTTCATACTCCGATGGCAAATCTGAGGCCGAACTTATGATCAGCATGAAAAATTGAGTGGGGTAGTGGTCTCGACTGATTTTTAGAGCAACCGGATCAAAATATAATTTTTTTGATGCGAAAACGATTTCTAGTAAGGGGTACGCGGCAGGTGCGCCGCGACAGGTGTGCGATGAGCAACTGCAGTGGACTTGCACTTAGTTTTGGTCCAAAAATTTTTTATGGGATTAGAAACTTGTTCAGAAAATTTTCGAAGAAAATCACAAAAAATTAACTATGTCCGCGTCGCAGGTCCCCATAGCCCACAGATTCTGGTGCTGTAGGGAGCTTTGGCACAACTTTCTCGAAAAATCATACAAATGGGTCCGCAATGAGTCTAGTAAAAGGCCCAAGTTTCCTGGCAATGGCAGGGACGCCTGTTAGGATTTTATGGGCTACGGAATAGGAAACATACGATTTCGGTAGTTTTCTGTGGGTGTTAGCCCATGGATTTTGGCCCTGCAGGGGGCTCTAGCTCAACGTTCCTGAAAAATCATAGGAGTGGATCCACAACGAGCCTGCCAAGAGGCCCAAGTGGCTCGGCGGTGGCTAGGGACGCCGGGTAGGATTTTATGGGTCAAGGAACAAGAAACAACTAACTTCGGTAGTTTTTTGTGGGTGTTAGCCCACAAATTTTGGCCCTGCAGGGGCCTCCGGTGCAACTTTCTTAAAAAATCATATAAGTAGATCCACAACGAGCCCAACAAGAGGCTTAGGTGGAAAAGACGGCGTCGGAGGACACTTGGTAGGATTTTATGGGACAAGGAATAGGAAATAAGCAATTTTGATAGTTTTCTATGGGTGTTAGCCCACGGATTCTGGCGTTGTTGGGGGCTCCGGTGAGACTTTCTCAAAAAATCATACGGGTGGATTCGCAATGAGCTCGGTAAGAGGACCAGGTGGCCTGACGATGGTAGGGATGCCTGGTAGGATTTTATGAGCGAAAGAACAAGAAATAGGCAATTTCGACAATTTTTTGTGGGTGTCAGCCCACGGATTCTGTAGCTGCAGGGGGCTTCGGTGCAAGTTTCTCAAAAATCTTATGAGCGGGTCCTCAATGAGCCCGAGAAGAGGCCTAGCCTGCCTGGCGGCAGCGTGTGAAGCCTGGTAGGATCTTATAGGCCAATGAATAGGAAAGAGGCAATTTTGACAATTTTCTGTGGGTGTTAGCCCATACATTTTGGCGCTGCAAGGGTCAACGATCCAATTTCCAAAAAAATCATATAAGTGGGTTTGCAATGAGTCCGTTAAGAGGCCTAGGTAGCCCGTTGGCAGCGGCAGATGCCTGGTAGGATTTTATGGGCCAAGGAATAGGAAATAGGCAATTTTGATAGTTTTCTATTGGTGTTAGCCCGTGGATTCTGGCGCTACAGGGGGCTATGGTACAATTGTCTTGAAAAGTCATATGAGTGGGTCCGTAACGAGCTTAGAAAGAGGCCCAAGTGGCCCAGCAGTAATGAGGGATGCCTGGTAGGATGTTATCGGCCAAGGAATAGGAAACAGGCAATTTTGGTAGTTTTTTGTTGGTTTTAGCCCACTGATTCTGGGCTACTAGGGGCTTTGGCACAACTTTCCCAAAAAATCATATGAGTGGGTCAGAAACGAGCCTGGCAAGAGGTCATAGTGGCCCGGTGGCATCGGGGGACACCTGGTAGGATTTTATGGGCGAAGGAACAGGAAACAAGTGATTTTGGTAGTATTATGTGGGTGTTAGCCCACGGATTCTGGCATTGTAGGGGGCTCCAATATAAATTTCCTAAATAATCATATGAGTGAGCCCAAAATGAGCCCAGTGGTGCGGGGGGAACACCTTGTAGGATTTTATGGGCCAAGAAATAGGAAATGGGCAATTTGGCAGTTTTCTATGGGTATTAACCCACGGATTCTTGTGCTACAAGGGGCTCTAGCACAACTTTCCTAAAAATTTATATGAGTGAATCCATAATGAGCTCGGCAAGAGGCCCAAGTGGCCCGGCGACAGGGACACCTGGTAGGATTTTATGGGCCAAGGAACAAGAAATAGGCAATTTTGGTAATTTTGTATGGGTGTTAGCCCACAGTAGTGCTGGAGGGTGCTCCAGTGCAACTTTCTCGAAAATTCATACAAATAGGTCTGCAACGAGCCTGTCAAGAGGCCCAGATGGCTCGGTAACGGCAGGGGACGTCTGGTAGAATTTTATGACCCAAGGAATAGGAAACAGGCAATTTTAGCAGTTTTATGTGGGTGTTAGCCTAAGGATTCTAGCACTCCAGGGGCTACAGTGCAACTTTCACCAAAAATCATACGAGTAAGTCCGCCATGAGCACTGCAAGTGGCATAAATGGCTTGGCAGCGACGATGGACGCCTAGTAGGATTTTATGGGCCAAGGAACAAGAAACAGACAATTTTGGCAATTATCTGTGGGTGTTAGCCCATGGATTCTGGAGCTGTAGATGGCTCTATCGACCCTTTCTTGAAAAATCATATGAATGGGTCCGTAACGATCCCGTCAAGAGACCCAGGTGGCCCGGCAGCGACTGAGGATGCCTCGTAAGAATTTATTTGCCAAGAAATAGGAAACAGGCAATTTCGCCAGTTTTCTATGGGTATTAGCTTACGGATTCTGGCGTTGCAGGGGGTTCTAGCCAATCTTCATGAAAATTCATATGTGTGGGTCCGCAATGTGCCCGACAAGAGACCCAGCTGGCCAGGCACCGGCGAAGGACACCTGGTTGTATTTTAGGGGCCAAGGAATAGGAAAATGGCGATTTTGGCAGTTTTATGTGGATGTTAGCCCACTGGTTCTAGCGCTACAGGTGGCTCTAGTGCAACTTTCCCAAAAAAATAATATGAGTGGGTCCCGAACAAGCCTTGAAGGAGTCCTAGGTGGCCCAGTAACGACAGAGGTTGCCTGGTCGAATTTTATAGGCCAAGGAACAGGAAATAGGCGATTTCGACAGTTTTCTGTGGGTGCTAGCCCAGCGATTCTAGTATTATAGGGATCTTCGATGCAACTTTCTTAAAAAATCATATGAGCGAGTTCGCTACGAGCTCGACAGGATGCTTTGGTGGCCCAGCGACTGCAGGGGACGCCCGACAGGAATTTATGGGCTTAGGAACAGAAAATAGGCTATTTCGGTAGTTTTCTGTGGGTATTAGCCCATGGTTTCTGGCGCTGCAAAGGGATCCGGTGCAACATTCTCGAAAAATCATACGAGTGGGTCCGTAATGAGATTGGCAAGAGTCCAAGGTGGCCCGGTGGTGGCGGGGGTTGCCTGGTAACATTTTATGGGACACGGAATAGGGAAAAAATGATTTTGGTATGTTTCTATGGGTGTTAACCCACGATCTCAAGCGTTGCAGGGGATCCGGTGCAACATTCCCAAAAAATCATAAAGTAGGTCCACAGCGAGCCCGGTAAGAGGCCCAGGTGGCCTGGCAGTGGCTGGGGAAGCCTAGTAGGATTTTATGGGATAAGGAAATGAGAAAAGGTGATTTCGATAGGTTTCTGTGGGTGTTAGCCCATGGTTTCAGGTACTGCAGGGGATCCGCATGCAACATTCCCAAAAAATCATTAAGTAGGTCCGTAGTGAGTTCGGTAAGAGGCCCAAGTGGTTCGGCTACGGTGAGGGACGCCTGGTAGGATTTTATGGGCCAAGGAATAGGAAACAGGCAATTTTGATAATTTTCTGTGGGTGTTAGCACACTATTTCAGGAGCTACAAGGGGTCTAGCATAACATTCTCGAAAACTCATACAAGTGAATTCGCAACGAGCCCCGCAAGAGGCCCTGGTGGCACGGCGTTAGCAGGGGAGGTCCAGTAGGAGTTTATGGGCTAAGGAACAGGAAACAAGCGATTTTGATAGTTTTCTGTGGGTGTTAGCCCATGGTTTCTGGCACTGTAGGGAAGGTTTGGCGCAATATTCTTGAAAAATGATACATATAGGTCCCCAATATGCTCGGCAATAAGCCAAGGTGGTCCAGGGATAGCGGAGGACTCTTGGTAGTATTTTAAAGGCCAAGAAACAGGAAACAGATGATTTTTGCAGTTTTTTGTGGTTGTTAGCACACTGTTTCTAGCACTACTGGGGTGTTCGATCCAACATTCCTGAAAAATCATATGAGTGGGTCCATAATGAGCCTGGCAAGAGGCCCAGGTGGGCCAGCAGCGGTAGGAAAAACCTGGTAGGATTTTATGAGCTAAGGAATAGAAAACAGGCGATTGGCAGTTTTCTTCGGGTGTTAGCCCACGATTTCTGGCGCTGCAGGGGGGTCCAGTGAAACATTCCCAAAAAATCATACGAGCGGGTCCGCAAAGAGCCCAGCAAGAAGCCCAGGTGGCCCAGTGGTGGTGGGGGATGACTAGTAGAAATTTATGGGCCAAGAAATAGGAAACAGGCAATTTCGGTAGTTTTCTGTGGGTGTTAACACACTAATTCTGGCACTGTTGGGGGTCCGATGCAACATTTTCAAAAAATCATATTAGTTGGCCCGCAGCGAGCCCGAAAAGAGGCCAAGGTGGCCTGGCGGCGGCAGAGGACTCCTGGTAGGATTGTATGGGCCAAGTAAGTGGAAACAGGCGATTTTGACAGTTTTCTGTGGGTGTTTGCCACGATTTCTGGCGCTGCAGGGGTTCGACGCGACATTTTTGAAAAATTATACCAGTGGGTCCATGATGAGCCAGACAAGAGGCCCAGGTGGCCCGGCGGTAGGGGGATGCCTGGTAGGATTTTATGGTCTAAGGAATAGGAAACATGCATTTTTGGTAATTTTCTGTAGGTGTTAGCCAACGGTATCTGGCGCTGCAAGGGGGTCTGGCAACATTCCCGAAAAATCATATGGGTAGGTCCACAACAAGCCCAACAAAAGGCTCGGGTGACACGACAGCAGCGGGGGATACCTGGTAAGATTTTATGGGCCAAGGAACAAGAAACAGGTTATTTCAGCAGTTTTTGTGGGTGTTAACCCACAGTTGCTGGCGCTGCAGGGTGGTTCGATGCAGCATTATCAGAAAATCATACGAGTGGATCTGCAATGAGCCCGGAAAGAGGCCCAGGTGGCCCGACGGTAGCGGGGGATGCCTGATAGGATTTTATGGGCCAAGGAATAGGAAACACGCAATTTCGATAGTTTTTTGTGGGTGTTAGTCCATGGTTTCTAGCATTGCAGAGTGTCCGGCACAACATTCCTGAAAAATCATACATGTGGGTCTGAGCAAGCACGACAAGAGGCCCAGGTGACCCGACGGTTGTAGGGGACGCCTGGTAGAATGTTATGGGCCAAGGAATAGGAAATAGGCGATTTCAATAGTTTTCTGTGGGTGTTAGCACACTGTTTCTGGCTCTGCATGGGGGGTCCGGTGGACATTCCCAAAAACTTATAATAGTGGGTCTGCAATGAGCTCGGAAAGAGACGTTGGTGGCCCGATGGCGACGGGGGACTCTTGGTAGGATTTATGGGCCAAGGAACAGGAAACAGGTGATTTTGAGAGTTTTCTGTGCGTGTTAGCTCATGGTTTTTGGAGTTGCAAGTGGCCTGGCACAAAATTCCCAAAATATCATATGAGTGGATCCGTAATGAGCCCGATAAGAGGCCAAGGTGGCCTGGCGGTAGAGGGCGATGCCTGGTAGGATTTTATGGGCCAAGGAATAGGAAATAGGCGATTTTAGTAGTTTGATGCGGGAATTAACCCATGGTTTTTGGCGCTGCAGAGGTCCGGCACAACATTTCTAAAAAATCATATGATTTGGTCTGTAGTGAGCCCGACAAGTGGTCCAAGTGGCCAGGTAGCGACGGGGGATGCCGAGTAGGATTTTATGTGTGAAAGGGCAGGAAACAGGCGATTTTTGCAATTTTCTATTGGTGTTAGCCCATGGTTTCTGGTACTGCAGGGGGTCCAATGCAACATCCCGAAAAATCATGTGAGTGGGTTCGCAATGAGATTGATAAGAGGCCCAGTTGGCCCCACAGTAATGGGGGACACCTGGTAGGATTTTATGGGTCAAAGTATATGTCACGCCCCAAATCCCATTAAGGCGGACTGGCACCCATTGCCGATAAGGCCCGGGAGAAACAACATGTATCTATGCGCTTTCTATATGCATTATAAGGAATTCCACCTTCGGTATTCCTTTAAGAAAGTGAATAGCACTAACAAACCAAAAGGAAAAGCATATGACTAGGCCGTTGGGGCCACGCTGTCCAAAGTACAAAATATGACCACACTTTAATTTACATAGTCTACAAAGCCTCTAAATAATGACAAGTATCTGATAAGGGTCGGGATAGGCCTCACCTCGACTAACTGTACAATACAAAATATAAGCTCTAGACATGCAAAGCCCCTGAAGCAACCTGGAGCTTGGTAACCACAGCTAGATATCCTGTACTCCTACTGGGGAGATCTACTAGCACCTATACCTGCAGCATAAAATACAGGTCCCCCGTAAGGGACGTCAGTATGAAATAATGTACTGAATATGTAAGGCAAGAAACACTGTATATAAAATAACAACTCAAATGAAACTATGCAC